>JZKD02S1557216.1:502645-513533 GCA_000966675.3 Picea glauca
TCACTCCAATTGACTCCATTAACCCAAGGCACTAGTCTAGAAGTATTCCTTTGAGCTTGTTTGTACTTAAATCTCTTTCAAAACTCTTTTATGTTGAAACCCTAAACTAACCTAGCGTCTAGACTAACCCTAGTTTGCTGATGACATTTTTCCCTAATAAAATATTTGCTTGGACTAAAAGGTGCGGCCAAGTCATCTCTTCATAGCCATAGAGGTTTCGAGAATTTTCATTGGTTAATTTAGCTAAAAAGACCACTTCTTGGCTAGCTAACCCTAAATGTAGCAACATTATAGGTGACGTCATACCTATCTAAAACCCTAGCTTGGCTCAAAACGTTTTGACATTTGTCACCTGATTTGATAGACTTTGAGTTATTGAACACATCCATAAGCTTATTTGACAAAACGTCTTACTCTTTGTCTTTCAAACTAATTTGATTCTAGGGCTGACGTCACCTTTGCAGCAACAATATTACTAGTGACGTCAAGTCTCTTTTAACCCTAATTTGAGTGAAAAACCTTTGTGATTTGGTTGGCATTGAGGTATATTTTACTTTCTTAGACTTATTGAGAAAAATGTTCACCTTTGGCCTTCCAAAAATTAGTATAGATTAGGGTTGACGCCACACCAATCTGCATTTGTGACGCAACAACTTTATATATATGTATGAGCAGAGTGCATTATAATTGGGATTGATTGTATACATTAAATGCCTTTATCTCTTTTGTATTTATTGAAGAAGTGATATAAGCCTTTGTCCTTGTTAAGCAATCATTGAATTCGTCAATAATTACATCTGTTAATGTTCATATATATATATTGAGGACAGTCATGGATATTGTGAAGTACTAACCCACTGCAGCACATTCTCTAGCTTTGTTTGTTTTGTCTCGCAAACAAGTGCCTCATCAGTGGAACATCTCCTTTGACTATCTCATTCTTGGCAGTAACCTGTGAAAGGGAACATCTTACCTTGATTCATTAAACCTTTACCCCTTTAGAAAACCAGATTACATAGGGACGTCTCCCTTGGACTAGCCATCCTAAATAGAAAGAGATCCCCATCGAGGTGACAGTGGGTGGGGAAGTTCTTGTTACGCCAGTTTTAAGCCTTGACTCAAGCTACTTAGACCTTTCCTACAAACCGTGCGATAACATTTTGGCGTCGTTGCCGGGGAACACTCAGTCTACCTTCCTCAATGACATATCTTTGGTAAGCAAGACCTTCTTGTAAGCTTACCTGGCGACTACACTACTCTTTCCCCCTATTTATTTGGTAGTTTCAGGGAAAATATCTGGAAACTCCACAAACCAGAAGGAGGATTAATAACCCTCCCCTAACTTTCAGAAGGAAGCCTCCCGCTAATTCACCTGTTGTCAAGTCACTTTTTTGGAAAGAGACTTCCTTTAAACATGTCTGCCTCTCAGACCGATACAATTGACCCAAGCATTAGTATGTCTTTCATCTTGCAAAGGGTCAAAAGGATTCGTAGAATGTTAGAAATCCCTTTTCTAAAGAAGCAGGATTCAGATGAACAATTACTTTCTAAGGGGACTCCCATACTATTACATATTGGTCATTCTGGGACAAATGAACAAACATCCTTTTTAATGGATCAAGATTGTCGCACTTTAGGAGAAGACACAAATGGGGGTGATTTTCTTGTTGATACCTCTTATACCTTGGAAGATTCAGACGAAGATTGCTATCCACCACAAAGAAAAAGTAATTTCATTGAGGGGAACAAAGATGATTTCAAAGACATAAAATTTCCAAGCACCATCATTGTGGATGAAAACCCTTGGTGTTTTCAATGCAGTGAAGCACATTGGGAACATGAATGTCCTTGTAATAGTGGTGATCATCAACAGGAAGGCCCTCTAATAAATATCACCGCTGAAGAGCAGCCAGAGGCCATCAAATCAACATAGGAAGACTTTGACCTGATTGAATGGCCCATGAAAGAGGAATACCAACGACTCATTAGCAGTATCAAAGCTCAAGAACCAGAGACTGTGAGAATACTAAGAAAGGCGGAAGATGATGTACAAATCCATCCCTCATAGCAGAAGATCTTTGTAGCAAAATCCCACCCACCGCCCTCTACACAATACACCAGGGTTATTCATGGAACAACTAATTTCAGAATCAAAGAGTACAAGAGGGGAGACACGGTTGGGATGTGGGATACCAGTAAAGGAAGGCCTACTAATATCAATGAAGACAATCATTTTGGGCTTGGCCTTTCTAGGGTCAGAAAAAAATCAGTGAATGACTCATATTATTTGTCTACCTTAGAAGGGAGAAGGCGCCCATTACCCATTAGTGGACGCCTCCTCAAACCCCACCAGTGTGGTGGGACATGATCATGCAGGTAAGTATTCACTTCTGTGTATTATACCGCATTGTTTGTTTTCTATTACATATGCATCTTGTTTGTTTCTTGTTTTGATGCCTTATATGCACATTTGCTTACTGCCTTATATGCACATTTACTATATTGCTTTATGGGGTGGCAATACCACCCCATATTTTGTTGCTGATGCCTTTTGTCAAGTGTGACCAGGTCACAGGTCTATGCCAGAGATTGCTGAGGTTCTCATGCGCTCTACAGTCAGCACATGTCCCCGAGTTGGAGCCAGATGTTATCCCCGATATCTAGGGATAGCTAGGAGATCATGTCTCGAGGCCCACATGATCCCAGACATGGAGTACGAGAGTGGATCGACTTGAACATGGCCCTTGAGGGCCCATATTTCTTCTTCTCAGCCAGCTTTGTCCTGCCAGCAGTAGCAGCTTCTATCACTACCGACCTGGGCATGCATTGGAGAGGGCTCTTGCTCCATGAGGTAATTGGTCTGAGGTATCATGATATGTGTCATATTTGATCGTTATAACCTTCTTATATATGCATTAGGTTCCTTTCATTTAGGATGACTTCTTGGATCTTACACTAATCCACTTGACCATTGTTGGGGTGATTGATGGGGAAACTTAGCAAGCCGGTATTCATGGGTTTTGGTTAGCCACCAAAGGGGGTTTGCAGAGCCATCGTCCGCTCCCACCATCATATCACTTTTTCATCTTATACCCCACTCATCCATCCCATTCCCCTAGTCTAGCCATTAGTATGACCTTCCAGGGTACATCTTGTCATGTGGGAAGAAGGGGCTAAAGGCCCAGGGGGTAAAAGCAGCTGGTAAAAGATAAAAGCCATAGGAAATAAAACCTAGAGATGCTTCACCCAGGGGATCCCCTAGAAGGCAATAAAAATCCTCTCGATAAGAAACTAAGGGATCCTAAGAAAAATGATAATAAATAAATGCAAGACCTAACCAAGAGGATGGGAGGTCTCATCACGAGCCGGCCCATTATGTTCATAGGTATTTAGCAGTATGACATTGCCACTATCTGGTCACCAAACAAGGGCAGTGACCTTTGGTTGCATGGGCAAAGGAAAGGGGGTCTCATCACGAGCCAACCTTCCCATTTCTGGAAAGATACTAGTGGGTAACGTTGTCAGCTCTGGCCACCAATCCAAGGCAGTTTCCTCTTCGTCAGAGCTTGTAGTAAAAAATCAATAAAAGAAAGATAAGGTAATAAGGGCTTGGAAAAAATGCATCCATGACGGGTACAGCTCACCTCCTACAAAGGCACCCATAGAAAACACCAACCCTTGGTCTGACTATGACTGGACATCCCTAAAACCATATCATCTTATTACACATGGCTTGAATGATCCTTTGAGGTAACTTTCCATTGCTTGTGGGTATTAGCCCAATAGGTTGTCTTGTTGGTTTCCTTAGCTTTGTATGGTAGATATGTGTAATGTCTTTGAGCTTTTAGATGATGTGTTAGGGATTTCATGGATATGTTTGAAAAATTTAATGATGAGATATGATTTACATTGCTATGATGTCTAGGACTGATGAGCCCATGGAGGGCGTAGTCTTTGATGTGCAGGACCATGCCCGGCGGACAGGTACAAGAGGATCGGTGCACATGGGGAGATGATTAGCTCAGACCTCCATGGGGCTGAAGAGCCCATCAGATGGTCGCTGGGATGGCAGAGGTAGGACATGATTGTGATGAGCCCTTGCACATAGAAGAAGAAGGACGCCCTCATCAGGATGTTTTTGGTAGAGATTTGACCCATGGGGATCAGCCCCTTGCAGATGGGACGATGGCCTTGGTGATCAGGACGCCACCCAGGGTAGCTTGAACGATTTCTGGAGCATGTAGTAGCATAATGGGCTTGTTTGGCATGTGTGAAAGGTTGCAGGAGCCCCAGAGGGGCCAACATTTTGCTCTTTGGATGCTGATCATGCCCTAAAAGGGCCAACGTCTCCCCTTTATGGGCCTGACGTCTCCATTTTTAGCTCACTTTTGGCATTTTAGGCATTCTAAGTGACAATTCATTGAATAATGTTAAGTCAGCCATGTCGGTTGTTTTCCATGACCAAATTTGTTAATTAAAGGTCATGAGGAGGATATAAAAAGAGGATGTTGCCTCTCGTTTTTATCATAACACAACTTGCTGTCTTGGAGAGATATCTTTCTAGCTCTTGTCTTGGTTTCTCTTGTCTTTTTGGAGTGAGGCGCAACTTCTTGGAGGATTATTTTTTGGCATATGGTGTTATTTATCATTGGAAGGTTTACAACTAGGGTATGATTATGCTTCTTCATGAATTTGTAAGTGTTTTCTCTTCAAAACTTCTTGAATGAATGGTTGTTGATTAAATATCTTGCATGCATAGTTACTTTGTTATTATTTGCTTAATCCTTAAAAACCTAGGGAGCCAACACACAAGTAGGTTGTGGCTTCATGTCCTCATGATAAAAGATTATATCCATTTGATTAGAGAAGTTTTAGCCTAGCCATAGCTACACTAGACTTCCGCTTTGCTTGAGTTAGTTTTGAGCACAAATTGAAGAAAGAAGGCGTCCTAGGCCTAATTTGTTTTACACCTAGGGTTTACTTCTAGGGTTTGAAAAGACTTGTCTTCTAAACAAAACTTTTCAGCCATAGGTTTGTGTCCATAAGCTAGCTGTTTTGCCAAAGGAGTCTTAAGAAAAGAAGAGGAAGCATTAGGCCTAGCCTTAGCTACACCTAAGTAAGCCTTATTTTCTCAGGGTTTTGGTTTGGTGGCCTTGCCATAGCAACACCATCAAACCCTAACCCTCTTGTTCTTAAGTTTAAGTATTCCAAGCCATTAGTTTCACTCCAATTGACTCCATTAACCCAAGGCACTAGTCTAGAAGTATTACTTTGAGCTTGTTTGTACTTAAATCTCTTTCAAAACTCTTTTATGTTGAAACCCTAAACTAACCTAGCATCTAGACTAACCCTAGTTTGCTGATGACATTTTGCCCTAATTAAATCTTTGCTTGGACTAAAAGGTGCGGCCAAGTCATCTCTTCATAGCCATAGAGGTTTCAAGAATTTTCATTGGTTAATTTAGCTAAAAAGTCCACTTCTTGTCTAGCTAACCCTAAATGCAACAACATTATAGGTGACGTCATACCTGTCTAAAACCCTAGCTTGGCTCAAAACGTTTTGACATTTGTCACCTGATTTGATAGACTTTGATTTATTGAACACATCCATAAGCTTATTTGACAAAACGTCTTACTCTTTGTCTTTTAACCCTAATTTGAGTGCAAAACCTTTTTGATTTGGTTGGAATTGAGGTATATTTTACTTTCTTAGACTTATTGAGCAAAACGTTCACCTTTGGCCTTCCAAAAATTAGTATAGATTAGGGCTAACGCCACACCAATCTGCATTTGTGACGTAGCAACTTTATATATATGTATGAGCAGAGTGCATTATAATTGGGATTGATTGTATACATTGAATGCCTTTATCTCTTTTGTATTTATTGAAGAAGTGATATAAGCCTTTGTCCTTGTTAAACAATCATTGACTTCGTCAATAATTACATCTGTTAATGTTCATATATATATATTGGGGATAGTCATTGATATTGTGAAGTACTAACCCACTGCAACACATTCTCTAGCTTTGTTTGTTTTGTCTCGCAAACAGGTGCCTCATCAGTGGAACATCTCCTTTGACTGTCTCATTCTTGGCGGTAATCTATGAAAGGGAACTTCTTACCTTGATTCATTAAACCTTTAACCCTTCAGAAAACCAGATTACATAGGGACGTCTCCCTTGGACTAGCCATCCTAAATAGAAAGAGATCCCCATTGAGGTGACAGTGGGTGGGGAATCTCCTGTTACGCCGGTTTTAAGCCTTGACTCAAGCTACTTAGACCTTTCCTACAAACCGTGCGATAACAGGACCCGTTTGGGTAAGTTAGTACATCAACTTCTCGGGGTCGTAACTTTTGCATACGATCTCTGTTTTAGGTGTGTGATAGTCCATTGGAAGGGTATCATCGATGAGATTCATTTTGGGGGCTCAATCATGCCTTTGTCTATCATTGAGAAACTCTATCCCGAAAAACCTTCATTTATGCCCTCAAAATGGCCTCGAAAGTTAAAACTGCTAAAATAGTAAATTGCCAAAATTGTCAGAAAACTATTTTGAGCCAGTTGGAAAAGGTGGGTGGCCATTGATCTGGATCAGGTACTTAGTTAAACTGAGTAGTGGTTTTCCTGGTCATCATTTCTTCTTGCACCCTCTATGCATATGATGTCTCCTCTCTCATGAAGTCCATAGTTCTACAGTCTTTTTCATCATGGCCCACTGACTTGCAAAAGTTGCAATATGAACTCTTTGGGACTGTATGGTATTTCTGCATCATTGAACAATGATATTGATCATGGCCTGGTTTCTTACATATTTTTCTCCATATTCCTCCTATTGGTAATGGATTTGGAATCCCTGCTGCCATATACTACACGAATGTTGGACATTCGTTCTTATGGTGTCCTTTCATCCTGAATGTGGTACACCAAATGACTTCTCGTTTGTCCTTACTTTTGTTCTAGTTTAGCTGGAACGTTAATTTATTCATGGCTAGATCCATCTTTTGGTATTGGTTTTATTTCATTTGTAGGGTTGCCTGCAGAGCCTCTGCATGTGTCTGAAACTTCTATTTTCGCAGTGAATATTTCAAGTGTGGTAATAGTGAATTGACGAACAAGTGCCTGTGTTTCATATCTGTCATGAGGTATTTCAAATTTCCTTTTAGTTGCTTGAATCTCCGGCCAATATCCCATACATATTCTCCTTATTTCTATCTAATTTCTATCATCTTGTTCATTTACTGATCCTCTAAACTTGGCTTCTGAAACTCATTTATCAACAATTTCTTGATATCCACAATCGTCTTGGTTGTCCTTGGTGGGTTGTTTGTGGCTAAATCATATACCAATCCAGTTCATGATCCCTTAGTGTAATTTCTAGTTGTGAAAAATTATTGTCCTCGTCTATGATCTGTTTTTCTTCCCATATCTTCTCACGGATAAACAGGTGCTTCTCCAAGTCCTTCGATACTTCTCCTTTGAATTCTGGTAACATGATGGTGGGATCGTGTCCTGTCATCCTGAATGTTGAACTACTACCTCCACGTGGTGTAGATAATTGACTAATGCTTCTTGAACTGTCTCCTCCAGTTGTTGTTTCCTATGTTTATGTACTTCCTGTTGTCTTTCTTCTCCCAAAATTCAGTTGTCTAAATGGTGGTGTTCTTTTGGGTGTGTTAGTCAGACATGGGTTTATGGGTTCCACACTAACATTAATATGGATATTATTTATGTATTCTCTTCCCCTTATTGGACCTCTCATCTTCCTCTCATATGTTGCATGTAGGATTTCCTCAATCTACTCCACAGCTAAGAGATCCTCTAGCTCTTCTTCATCACTTGCCAAGCCTTCCCTCATGACTACAACCCTCTTCTTGGTGTTCACCTTGTATTGGTAGGGTACTCCACTGCGTGTCTTTCCAATAGTCTCCATGATCCGCTTGATTTGGTCATTGTCCATCGTGATTAGGTCCAAGGCTTCCTCATTCTTTCCTTTATCCACTTCTCCTTCCATTTCTCCTTTTCTTGTCAGTGCTACCCCCCTTCCCCCATGCACGCAGGGAAGTTTAGGTGTATGATTCCATTGTCATTACACCTTTCTTATAGAGTAGTATTTTAATAGAAGTATACATCAATCTAATATACCTTCCTCAAGTCCCTCATAGAAACTCTTGCTCTATTGTGTTGTATGACTTCGCGGTATCTACTGCAAATTCTGCTATAAAGATTGCTATAATACTGTTAAGCCAAAACTATACTATATGAGTGAATTTGTTATTCACCTACTATAACTGCTCAATCTGAACTGAGGTCCACTCTAACTTTTGGATCCGGTTTGTTGCATGGTTATCCTTCAACCTCAATATCCACTCCTGCAATAAATGTGGAAAATCACAGAAAAATACTTCATGTAGATCAGTAGACACATACTTCTCAAGGTATTTACACAGTGTTACTCTAGGGTTTATGTTATCTTTCTACGCAAACTCCAACTCCTTTGTATTCAACCTGATTTTGATATCTTCTTTTGTGGGATTCCACGGTCTCAACATCCCCTTCTAGTGGTGCATTATCACCTTTTTGTCATTCGATTTGGCATTCCTTTTGACTTTCCTTTAGCAGATCTTACCCTCTTTTAACAGATCCCATCTACTCAATTCTATATTGTTCCAACTGTTACACATCAAAATTGCCCAGATGGATAAGTGTCGCATTGTCCCTATCAACTGTCGTAAGTGTCGCATCTTCCCTACAACTTTCGCAAGTGTCGCAAGTTGATCACTAGTGTCGCAAATGATGTTCAGACATGATGCCATGATAACGACATTAAGGAGGCACTTATGACATCTCAAATGACTTATTTGAAGGAGGAGAACTGGTTTACTGGGATCAAATGACTCTTGACACCTGAAAGGAGCCCTGAAAGAAAGGTTTGGAGAGGGAACGCTCCCCTACTTCAGCTGCAGAAGCACTGGCGCTCCCCTATAATGTCTTAGGGAGCGTTATAACGCTGCCTAGACCCTTTTGGAGGAGCACCGCTCATCTTAAGAGCATTGGTGCTTCCCCAAGGCTTGCCAAGGAGTGCTACAACGCTCTGAGACCCCTTCTGAAGGACTGCTCCCTAATCTAGGTCAGTTGTTAGCCCATTGAGAAGAATAAGGGGAGGAACATTCGAGATTAGGAGGCAGTTGTGCTCAAATTCTTGTTTTCATCAACAGATCCCTGATCTATGGAGAAGGTTCCCAACTGGTTCTAAAAATAACTCAAGAGGTTAGGCTCCTCCCAACCTATATAAACAGGCTCTATGATGGTGAAAAGGGGGGAAGAATTGAATATATGAAACTTATGATCTTGGAGGAAACTTATAGTCAGCCAAAGGAGAGTGATCAGTGAAGTTGTTGTTATCTAGGTCGTGGATCTTTCAGGCAAGGATTAGACGAAGACGACTTGACGAAGCTGTCGCATTCGCATCTACGATTGTAAGTACTGTTGTCGTTATTCTCATTAATATGACACGCTTGGCCTGTTTCTTTCTAGTTTGTGTCTGATGTTACATGAACTTATCATTTAGTGGTAAATCTGTTTTCAAGCTAATATCAATAGAGTAGGAAGTGGTCGTATCTTGTTTTGCCCACAGAACTCAACGAGGAGCAAAGGATTGGAGCGCAACTCGGAGTGTGCAGGGACAAACGTCGATAATAGGTACTTCTATCATCCTTCCTTATCATGTGTTAGTTTATATAGATTTGAAAGAAATTCAATGTCCACATTAAGCATTTTTCTATCTAGGGTTAAGGTCAAGCCTTAGAGGTGATCTACCTGTCCGCAGGGAGATTTTCCTACAACAGAAACTGTCGACTCCACTGGGGACATAGCCTCAAATTCAAAACCTCTTGTTTGGATTTTTCTCCTCATTGACCTTGTTCTTTCCCTTGACTGTTTCAGACCTGGTTTACCCCTCTTTGATTAGTTTCATGAGCTGATTGGCTCCTTGTCCCATCATACTCAGCATACTTGTCAAGTTTGAACTTCAATTTTTGAAATTTCTTGACATTTCTGGAACTTTTAGATGCTGGCGCCCCTGTCCTAGTGTTAACAGAGTGCCAGCACTCCTAAAGGCTTTGCACAGAGTGCTATAATGCTCCTTTCCCTTAGCAACAGAGCGCCAGCCTCTTTTGGCCCAGAAACCTCCCAAAATTGCAATTTTTTTGGATTTTTGCCTCTGTTTTCCCCTGCTGAGTGATCTTGAGAGTCAATTTTTCTTCCTTTCTAGCCTTGATATCTGTCTTTTTGAAGGATAAACACCTTGTTGATTGGATCTTGCAACCTTCTTCACTATTTTCTTTAAGTTTTTCCTGTTGAGTGAAATTTGAAACTTATGCATTGTTCTTCTCTCCTCATCAGCTGAGTAAAAACCTTGGTGAAGGTCATCAAAGGCCTACAGACCTCTTCATCTTGATTTGAGTCAAGGTCATTATTCTTCAATTTTTTCTTTTTGGGTGTAAAATTTTGTTTTCTCTTTGATTGTTTCCTTTCTTTCACTTTTTTGTTTTGATTGCTATGAAGGGTGTATTGTTTGTGTTACTCTTGCTTATGCTAGTTTGGTTTTCATTCATACCAACAAGATAATTGGCAAAGATAAGCATTATGTTGTATTGATCATCATCCATACACAAACAATAAATATATCTTCATGATTGATTAAGCATATTAGAAGGCATTTAAAATTTTTGCATTACATCAGGATTTGATTGAGAAAAGAATCGTTTCAGGGCATTCCGTAGTTGTGCTTGTTAGTGAAAGAACTCTCTCTCTCCCTTAGATAGATGTTCATCGAAAGGAAATGATTGCTTATCATGCTTGATGCACTCTTTGGGTCAGAGTCTTA
>JZKD02S1557216.1:529751-541392 GCA_000966675.3 Picea glauca
AATAAGGGGAGGAACATTCGAGATTAGGAGGCAGTTGTGCTTGAATTCTTGTTTTCATCAACAGATCCCTGATCTATGGAGAAGGTTCCCAACTGGTTCTAAACATAACTCAAGAAGTTAGGCTCCTCCCAACCTATATAAACAGGCTCTATGATGGTGGAAAGGGTGGAAGAATTGAATATATGAAACTTATGATCTTGGAGGAAACTTACAGTCAGCCAAAGGAGAGTGATCAATGAAGCTGCTGTTATCCAGGTCGTGGATCTTTCAGGCAAGGGTTAGACGAAGAGGACTTGACGAAGCTGTCACATTCGCATCTATGATTGTAAGTACTGATGTCGTTATTCTCATTAATATGACACGCTTGGCCTATTTCTTTCTAGTTTGTGTCTGATGTTACATGAACTTATCATTTAGTGGTAGATATTTTTTCAAGCTAATATCAATAGAGTAGGAAGTGGTCGTATCTTGTTTCACCCGCAGAACTCAGCGAGGAGCAAAGGATTGGAGCGCAACTCGGAGCATGCAGGGACAAACGTCGATAACAGGTACTTCTATCATCCTTCCTTCTCATGTGTTAGTTTAGATAGATTTGAAAGAAATTCAGTGTCCACGTTAAGCATTTTTCTATCTAGGGTTAAGGTCAAGCCTTAGAGGTGATCTACCTATCTGCAGGGAGATTTTCCTACAACACCAACTAGCAATGAAACCATTTGTTGGTTTAGATACCTCTGCATTTATAAATTTAACATGCTTGATTTAGGTTCAAGTCTATTGGGGTTACAACAAATCCTCTAAAACTATCGGCCCTCTTGGTAAACCAGAAGAAAACGCAGTACACAAAGTGCACTGCGCAGTCTCACCGGAGATAGTCTTAATGGGTGACTGCAATACTCAAGTGTTTGTAGTCTAGGATTGAGTGGAGATATGAGAAGTGTGTGCCCCTCCCGGGCTATGTCCAAAAAGATCTGGCTCCTAAGCTCTTCTATTATGGTAGTCCAAAACTACAATGTTGTGCACTTTACAACTAATCCTCAGTCGGGTTGAAATATATTATGAGGTAGACCAAATCAGACCAGGATCCTCAACCTATGATCTAACCCTCAAGATCTACCCTCCTGACCCCTCTATATCTCAACAACTTACAAAAGGGTATCGAATTACAGTAGTGTTTCTCCAAAACTCCCTAAAAGATCTATCTGTCTCCGCTCCATCGAATCTCTCTAAAGCATCCCTAAGAATCTATATATATATATTTTTGTCTCATCATCCATTACAATGTATTACAAATACCCTAACCCTAACGTCGTTATGTCTTCCATGCATGCGTGCGTGTTGATCTTCATTCCAGTTGTCGCTTTCCTCGTGCATGCCATTCTTCCCAAAATATCCTTTCTTTCCACTTTGGCCTTCTTCCAACAAGGATTCATAGATATCATACCAGAAAGGAAGAATCCAAGAGTGTTGGTAGACATCATCATCACTCCCCAAGACACTCAACTAGAAGAGCAAGAAGTATCTCAAGTTCATCTCATGTTAGGAAGTATAGGAGAAGATTTGGAGGGGATGAATTGTAGGGAGAGTTCAATAATATTGAACGTCCTATGTTTGATGAGGATGAGGATGAGGATGTAGAGACCTAGTTGTTCGGCATGAGAAAGTGCTTTCAGTTGCACAATTATTCCTCACAAATGGAAGGAAGAATTACAGTCTATTAGTTGAAGGGATAAGAATCGATATGGTGTGACTATCTTGTGGAATTACAACACATTGATGAGAAAAGAGTCACTTGGAGGTAGTTCAAGAAGTATTTTTAGAAGAAATACTTGTCCAACAATTATTATGATAGGAATATGAAGAAGTTCTTTGAAATCAAGCTTTGGAATATGACCATGGATGAGTATGAAAGGAAATGTTTGAAGTGTTCAGCGTAGCTGGTGTGTTTGAAGGACGTATTTTATCTATTAGACTTTTTCTCTCTTTGATCTTGGCATGACATTTTATATTGTTTTTTTCCATCATTTAAATCAAAACTAAATCACTTAACAAAATGTAATCAATACCTATTGTATTAAATTACTCCCTTCCAATTATGAGTTTCATTCGATTCGAAATTGGATAAGTTTATGGTGTCATTATTTCTTCTGTCTGTGGAGATGGGGATATCACTGTGTTGTGAGTGTCAGACTGCTATATTAAAGATTTTAATGACCTGAAAACACTGAATTGTCAAACCAGGGTAAGTGAACTTAGAGCTGATGCACTGTATGTGTGGGTAAGATTATAATTCCTATCTAAAGACTATTCTTAGAAGAAAACACAAACTCACTCTTAGAAACTGAATCCTAATGATTACCTTGAAACTTATCATTTCCTGTTTAATTCATCAAAAGAGAACAGTTCTGTGTTTAAGTGCAGGTACTTCTATTTCTATTCTAATGTGATTTCACAAGACTGTCTACCACTATCTTTGATCATCTAATCATCACTATTTCTATTTAATCCATGACAAAAAAATTATATCCTAAAATCCTTTTAATCTAAACATCGAAAATAAGTCTAAATCTATCCACAAGAAAGATAAAGAAATATCCTATTTACCCTACTGGTACTGGAAGCTTCCTCTAATTCAATTGCAACCTAACTATCCTAATATAGCAGAGTAACCTAACTATCCTAACCAAAGCAAGGCAAATTCAAACTTGCATTCTCTTTAATTTACGTTCAGATTGAAAACTGGAAATAAAGCAAACCTAGTTCATGCTTTAAATTCTACAGGAATCAACCATGCTTTCAACACTCATCAACATAGAAGATATTAATATGTTGGAAATGATACAGTTGAAGAATAATTAAGCAAGAATCTGAACAAGTTAATTCCCAAACTCAAATAAGCTAACATGCATGCAAATCCTAAGATACTGAAATAAACTAACTCTAATATAGAGAAAAGAAGCGACTTGAACCTGTTGGCGGGCCCAACCAAAAGGTGCAATCGTCGAAAGGAAAACCAGAACTACTCAGATCATTCCACGCAAACATTGTTCATGCTTCACGCCCCATTTACTCAGGCAAATAACTCAAGTCATATAATAGCGAAGTAACATAACGCATAAGCAGATTGTATTAGCAGAAATGTATATCATAGCATAACATAACATGTTTCTTAGGAGCGATCCTCTGTTTATATAGATCCTCCTAAAAAATAGTTTAAAACAAAAATACATTAATTCAAATGGATCCTAGATCCGAAAATAACTCAAAATCAATTAAAAACGGTCTTCACATCTTCATGACACGTAGTGTCACGAAGTGTGAGTCATGAAGTATTAACAACTCAGTTCTATAATCTCGCCTTGAATCAACATATGAGTGATGACTCAATCTATCATGTAAATCACACCGTCTACCACTCTGGCCATATCGCGTGGATCTTTAGCAGCTTCGTTGGTATCTCCATTGGGTGCGAGCTGGTACCTGGTACTGGAAAATCCTGTTTCAAATAGAAATAGTACCTAACTCATGCCACATTAGTTTCAATATTAATTTAAAGTATCAAAACACATAAAAATGACTTGAAACGTAAGAATACCTTGAGTAGCCCCATTTAGTGGTAAAGAGATGTCAAATGTGTCATAACAAGGCCAGAAGGGGTGGTACTGGGTATGGAAATGGAGGTATTTTTGATATGATGTAGGCAAAACATAGTCAAAACTGGAGATTAACATTCCCCCAAACTGAAGTCTTTGCCTGTCCTCAGGCAGTCAAAAAGTCAAAAACTGAGATTCATCAGAGCATTGCAGCAGCTGCAACCAACATTTGTAACTTCTCATGTTTCTTCAGGTTTCTGATTTCCTTCTTGAGGACTCGGTTGATGATGATATGCTTCCTGGCAGTCTTCTGCAATCTCCTGATCCTATGGAAAAGACCCTTATTCTTTCGTTTTAATCTTTCAATTTTGGACAAGAAATAAGTTTGCCTGACTTTCATGAGTTCATTCTCTGTTTTGATATGTCGATCCAATACAGTGTACTCATGTAGATTCTCTTTCAACCTGTTATTCCTTCTTTCTAATCTGGCTACCATTGGTCTCAAGAATTTTATGGAGGAAATTTCATAGTAAGATTCAAATGTTTTATCATGTCCTGGCTGTGTTTGAGGACTAGATGCGTGAGTGAACTCATCTAGACTTTGATCATGGGTGTCAACTGGATCGGAATTGTCAACTGGGATAAGTTCAAGATTGAACTCTTTATATGTTCGAGCAGGGGTATCTGTGGGCATTCGAATTGGCTCGTCCTGCTCAATTTCTTTAGGCTCAGTAGCTGGACGATCCACTCCACGGACTTTTCGAATTAATTGAGAAAGAGTCCAAGTCATTTCAGAGGGATCTGGAGCCTCCTCATGATCATCCACACTTTTTAACCTCTCCTGAGGTGGGTAATTGGGCACAGAGTTATCCATATCTGACAATGTGCTTTTACATTTTTGTTTTGGATTTCTCCTAGGTTTGTCAGTCAACTCTGCCAGTTCTTCCACATCAATAATGTTCATAGCAGCTGGGGAAGATATCGGAATTCCAACATTTTCCTTTGTAGGAGTAGTGTTCTTCATAGTTTCATAATTGGTTTCCACTCCATCAGATCCATGGGCATCAAATGAATGTTCTGAATCAGGGTTTCCAGCACTTGCTTCAACTATGCTATCTGGTATGTTCTTAGGGTCATCATAGATTTTGGTCGGGGTTTTAACCCTCTTTTTCCTAGAGTTCAGCTTCTTCTGTGGGGGAGCAGGCTTAACACTTCTATCTTTAGACTTGTCAGAGGCTAAGGTTTTTACAGCGAACATATCCGAAGTTTATTATTTCTTGGACAATGCAGACTTAATCAATATCTTAACAAGACCAAAATGAAATAAACTTCCTTGAAAATCTTTGGCCTTTCGGACCTGTTCTGCCATTTTCGTTAAACTTTTCAACATAAAGAAGGGTATGTTCAGCAGATGATTACCTTTGAAATGTAGTAGGAGTCGGGCATGGTAGGGAAATACGATTCTATACCATCCTTCGTAAGTGAGGTAACAT
This sequence comes from Picea glauca, assembly GCA_000966675.3. NCBI lineage: Eukaryota > Viridiplantae > Streptophyta > Pinopsida > Pinales > Pinaceae > Picea > Picea glauca. The sequence continues at coordinate 534,835 of JZKD02S1557216.1, forward strand.
TGGAGGATAGCTAGCAACTGAGTCCATTGTGGTTCTAACCATGACCACGATGTCCCCTCTGACCACTGTATTTTCTGGTACTATGGTTTCAGAAGCTGCGTGTAGAGCTTCTTGTCAATAGGCTAACCCTTTGTCCATCTCTGAACAGTGGTGGGTAGTTGAATTGCTTCTGAAATGAATTTCTCCATGACTTTGAGCTCGAGCTCGCCCACTTTAGCGAACCCACCCTGAAAATGCAGAGCGAACTGAAGCATAATTGAATCATTATATCCATCGAATTTCTTGAGAAACGGCTCCCATCCTGCTTTCTGAAAAATGTCTCTGGTGGCTTCATACTCTGGAAGGGCCTCTAAGTCCACATATGTCTCCAGTTCATGACGATTTGCCACCATGATTTTATTTGATAGCACAGGGAAGGTCTATAGGTGAGCAGTGAAATTTAGATGCGGGTGACGAGGGAAGAGAGTGTGATGAAGGAAGTAGTTGGGAGAAAAATCATAAGAGAGCATTTGAATTGTCGTGGGGATCGATAGTGTGTAGGAAAATGATGATATTCATACCTGAGTGCAGAGTGTTATCATATACGAGTCATGTCGAACTCAGCTCAGGTAATGTTGTGCATTTTCATGATATGAAATGTCGAGGTGGGTTGGTTCATTAGGTACAGATCATGGGTATGATGAAACATTATGGAGTAAACAAGGCATCCTCAGTTCAAACCATTAATATGTAAATTAATAAAGTAAATCAACATGAACTAAGCGTACCTGAGTTAAATTACCTATCCCCTTTCTTGTGCATTTATTGCTGTAGAGTTTTTTCTTTTGAAGTCAAGTCTGGATCTGGAGGGTGTGAAAATTGCAATTGCTCTTGTATTTCTGATGACCACTGTAGCTGATGGATTCTGTGCTGGTACTGATTGGTACTGATGAAATAATCAGGAATCTGCAGAGAAATTTGAACCAATAATATCCTGCTGAGAAAATTCCTGTTTATAACAACAAATTATCTGATGATGATCCCTAAACCTAGATTTTGTTCTGTCCTGAAAGAGATCAACTGAAATCATGTCTTCAACAGCTTCAAAGCTTTAACCCATGGTACAATTCTGATTTGTGTGAATGAATGTTCTGGAGTCGAACGCAAACAGAAATGAATGGATTACCGACCATTAATGAATGTCGTTAACCGATGCCAGATGACCCACCAGTGATGTCAATGGGCCTCAAGGTACCTACAACACATCCTAACAGGTATGAATAGAGATCTTGGTGTCGAGTCACCTGTAGGATCTATCAAACAAGAGACATTGGTGTATTCCCAGGGTTGTTAGCAAGGACATTTGCCATTGAGGCATGCAGAGTCCAGGGTACTAAATAATCTCTAATCTCTGCTCCAGATAAGGTGCTGATGTTGATGGAGTGAGATTTGTTGGAAGGTGAACCTTAATGTATTCCACATCATCCAACGCGAGTGCAGATAGAAATCTTGCAGACATAATTTTTTGGAACAGTAATCACTTACTTGTGGATTTTATGAGCCCAAGTTAGTACATGCTCATTGCTTCCTCATGTTTGGAGAGTCTGAGGAAATGCTAAAAGAAGACTCTAAGGGGTTTCTTTCCCATAATAATTCACCAGGTCTGGTAAAGAATAATCCTTTCCTGATAAATGCCCCTTTCATACTTTAATGAGCAATAAAAGGGAGAAAACAAGCTCAAATTTATTTGTTTCAAAAACAAGTCAGTTATATTGATAAGAAAATCTCATGAAATAAAATAGTCTTACATTCTTACCTGTTGCGAGAGAGTGATAAAGTACAGTTCTGTACTTTCTTTGAAAAACCTGTAAAACTGAAAACAGGATATCAACATATCCAAAAAGAAGAAAAGAAATGTTTTTTTTTATTTTTTATATTATTTGATTTTTTATTTTCTGCTAAAAAGTTTTATTTACAGAATCTTAAAATAGTATGAATGATCAAAGATCAGCAGGAGGAGAAGACTCTTCTCCCACTATCTTTATTTTTGTTTGCTTGGAAAATTCCTATAAGAAATCATCTTTTGACAAAGGTTTGTTGTACACTTTTAATCGATGTCCATTTACTACAAAGGAATTCTGAGAATCATCTATGGTTTTAATCCTGACAGAACCATTATCAAAAATAGTTTCTACTTCTTAAGGTCCCAACCATCTTGTTGTAAGTTTCCCTTTTAAAGTTTTGTATTTGGAATCGAAAAGTAATGCCCAATCTCCTGGTTGAAAATGCTTTTTCTTGATGTATTTGTCATGCCATTTGCTGCATTGATTTTGTACAAGGATAGTCCTTTGAAAAGCATCCTACCTCATTTCTCCCAATTCATTTAGTTGCATGACTCTCTGTTTATGTGCTTCACTCAAATCTAACCCCAATTCTACTGCTAGGTGGAATGTATGAATCTGAAATTCTATGGGAAGGAGAATTTGCTTACCAAATACCAATTTGTAAGTAGTATGACCAGTGGTATTTCTCCATGTAGTCCTTTATGCCCATAAAGCCTCTGGAAGTCTATCTACCCAATATTTATGATGTAAGTGTATGGTCTTGGTCAGAATAGCTTCTAGAACTTTATTTGTAGATTCCACTTGCCCATTGGCTTGTGGATGGTATGGAGAGGACTTACAATGTTTGATCCCATATTTTTCCGTGAGTTCTTTCATCAATTTGGAAGTAAATTAGGCACCTTGGTCGGTAACAATCTCTTGTGGAACACCGAAGCAGGTAAAGATATATTCATACATAAACTCAACCACTGATTTCTCAGTTGCTTGATATAGGGATTTCGCCTCTACCCACTTGGTCACAAAATCTGTGCACACCAAGATGTACTTCTTCTTTCTTGACATTGGGGCAATTGTCCCTACAAAATCAAGTGCCCATTTATCGAATGGTTCAATCACAACCTGTGGTCGTAAGGGCATCTTGTCTATTGCAGTGGGCCTTCCCATCCTTTGACAACTATCACAGCTTCTCACATATTTCGTTGCATCCTTAAACAGTGTTGGCCAATAGTATCCTAATTGCAAAACTTTATATGTCGTTCTCTTGTCAGAGAAATGTCCTCCACATGGCCCATCATGACAGGCCTGAAAGATATCGGGAATTTCATCTTCTTGGACACATCTCCTAATAATCATATCAGGAATTGTATAGAAGATATCACTTCCCACCCAAGAATAGTAAGAACTCTGTTGGATAATTCTTTTCTTCTGTGGTGGTGATAAGTGAGCTGGTAATCTTCCTGTAGCTAAGTAATTTGTTGTATCTGCAAACCAAGGGGTCTTAATAGCTACTGCAAACAAATGTTCATCAGGAAAATTATCATTCACTGGGATATCAATACTATCTTGGGGAATACGAGAAAGAAAATATGCAACTACATTCTCTTTCCCTGGCCGATCAACTATAGTGATGTTAAATTCTTGAAGCAACAAAAGCCATCGTCTGATTCTACTAGTAGTAACTGGTTTGTTCATCAAGAATCTGATAGCAAAATGGTCAGTGTGTATAAAAACCTCATATCCAGTAATGTAGTGACGAAATTTGTTGATGGAATGAACTACTGCTAAAAATTCCTTCTCTGTTACTGTGTAGTTCAATTCAGTGGGGGTAAGGTTTTTGCTGGTAAAGTAGATTGCATAATTATGTTGGTTCTCTTTTTGCCCAAGCACTCCTCCTAAAGCAGTTTCTGAGGCATCAGTTGAAATGTGGAAAGGAAGGGACCAATTTGGTCCTCTGAGAATAGGTGCCATAGACAATTTTGCTTTTAAATCCTCAAAAGCACTCTGACAATTATCATCCCAATAGAATTCTGTGTCTTTTGATAACAGTTTAAACATGGGGCTGGCTATTTTTGTGAAGTTTTCAATAAATCGACGGTAATAACCAGCATGTCCCAAAAAGCTTCTCACATCTTTCTGGGTTTTTGGAGAGGAAAGATTAACTATCACCTCAATTTTGGCTGCGTAAACTTTAATTCCTTCAGCAGACAGATGATGACCCAACACAATTCCCTCAGTTAATAGCATTTTACATTTTTCATGACTGAGGGATAGATTTGATTCCTGGTAGCGAATCAAGACTTTCTCCAAGTTACTTAAGGCTTCTTCTAAGGTGTTACCATAAACAGTAAAATCGTCCATGTAAACCTCCACACAGTCATGAATTAAGTCAACAAAGACACCAAGGAAAACTCTCTGAAATGTAGCAGGAGCATTGCATAATCCAAAAGGCAGCACTTTATAAGCATAAGTTCCCCAAGGACATGTGAATGTTGTCTTGTCCTGGTCTTCAGGAGCAATTTGAATCTGGTTGTATCCACTATATCCATCAAGGAAAGAAAAATATCTTTTTCCAGCCAAGGTATCCAAAACCTGATCTATGAAGGGTAAAGGAAAATAGTCTTTTAGGGTTGCCTTGTTCAGCTCCCTAAAGTCTACACACATTATCCATTTCCCTGTCATTTTCTTGGGTACCACAACAAGAGGTGAAACCCATTTGCTGTCAGAGATTGGATAAATGAATCCAACGTTTAATAATTTCTGTAATTCTTCTTTTACAAAGTCTTTTAGGATTGGATCCATTTGCCTTTTTGGTTGTCTTACTGGGGTTATCCCTGGTTGGATATAAATGTGGTGAATGCAGGTGTCAGGGTGTACTCCCCTCATATCAGTATATTCCCATGCAAAATCCCCTGACTGTTCTTTCAAAAGATTTGTTAATTGTTCTTGTTGGCTGAGACTCAATTCAGAGTTGATGTATAGACATCTACCTGGGCTAAGTTCTACTGGAATGGTATATGGCCCTGAGTGTTAAGAAACGGTGAAAACCATGGATGGTGAAAATGAAGAAAATAACTCACTTCGTTCTTGTAATTCTTCTCTGAAAATTTGATCATATTGAAGATAGGTTTGTGGGAACTCAACATTTTCTGTCACAGAAAGAAATTGATTTAAAATGTCATCCTCTGTAGGTTCTTGCAATGCGTGGAACTCATCAACACAGAATAAAGATTCTTCATCATCATTCTCATAATAGGGACACTTCACCCACCATAATTCTTCTGTAACTGGCCGGGCAGGTGGAAACAGAGTAAGTTTCTATGAAGAAATACCATTTGAGATAAACATATCCCCACCACGACATCCAATGAAAGCGTTGGATGTGGCCAACCAAGGTATCCCTAAAATGATTGGATGGCCTTTTTTGGGGTCCTTTGAATGAATAATCATGAAGTCAATAGGATATTCCCACGAAGCTAAAGTCACAAGGATGTCATCAAGAACTCCAACAGGTTTTATAGTGGTTCTGTCAGCAAGTTCAGGGACTGTAGGAGTAGGGTGAAGGAATTGATTTAGTTGTAACAGTTCCACTATGTTGATGGTCATTATATTAATGGCTACACCTAGATCAACTAAATTATTACCAATAGAAACATTATTGATAGTCACAGAAACTATTGGGTTCCCTGGGTTGGCATACTTTACCATCTTAGGTGTTTCAGAAATACAATTTGATGATTGTCCTACTAGGTGTATTGTGGGTGGATCTTTTTGTTTCCTATCTGGTTTCTTAATGCAGAGTTCTTTGATGGTTTTGGCATAGATGGGGAAATCTTTAATTTCTTGTAACAATGGAATCTTGACACAGACATTTCTTAGTTCATTCATGATGTCAAACTCAGATTGGACAATTGGTTTTTCAATGAGCAACCTTTCAGGAAAAGGAGGCGTTGGGGGAACCTGAGTTTGTGTGTTATGCTATGATTCAGATTCTTTATGTTTTGGAATGATAACATCTTTCAGGGGTGTCTCATTTGATAAATTATCCATAGACTCATCTTCATGTTTTTGGATAATTACCCTTAGCGCTGTTTTTGTTATGGGTTGAATTTTATTTAAAATTTTTCCAGATCTCAGCTGTACTTCTTGTATAGAATTAAGGTTTATGTTGTACGCTGGATAGTTCTAGAAATCAACATTATGGAGTGGTAGAGGTGGTCTGTGGTTAGGATTTGGAATGGGTTGAGCGGGCAAAATGGTAGGACATGGTGGATTCTGAGGCTGCTGAGGGGTTTGTTGAATGGGTGGTAACGGAGGTGGAATAAAACCAGGCAATAACTGCTGCATATTTGGAGGATACTGCGTGCATGGATTATGGGGAATTGATACCACATGTTGTTGTTGGTTATTCCCAAAATTTGGATCTCTCCATCCCTGGTACCAAGGTTGAGCAGGGACATTTTGCGGAGGCCAATTTGGCTAGTTCCATGGATGTTGTTGTTGTTGAGAGAAGGGTGGATAATAGCTGGAAGATTGTGGGGGTGGTTCTTGATATGCATTTGCATTTGGATTTCTAGGTTGCCAAGGCCTCTTAGGTGCAGATGGAGTCCCTCGAGCTTTCCATCCCTTGAATATTGCTTGCAATCCAGGTAAGGATGGGCAATCTTCTGTTTTATGATTTTCAGTACATATTGCACATACAGGAACATTGTCCAAAGGACATTCTCGTAAAGGATGC
>JZKD02S1557216.1:541442-552042 GCA_000966675.3 Picea glauca
GATTGCTTCATCCTGGAGATCATTATATTTAGATTTTTGAAGGGTATAGGTAAATCTTTCTAAAAAATCCTCAAGGCTTTCTTCATCTTGTTGTTGCATTTTGAAGATGTCATTTTGACAATCCTTGGTTCTGCAATAGTCCTGGTACTTCTTTAAAAATATTTCCTTCATATCTTCCCAAGATCTAATGTTGTATTCTCCTAAACTCATGAACCAACGTAATGCAGAATCTTTCAGGGTGGCAGGAAATAATTTCAGTTTATGTGCATCCTGGAGATAGTTATAACTCCTACACGGGATGTCGAACTCAAAAAGAGAGACATCTGGGTCTTCACTATTTTTCCCATGGAAGGTTGGTAGTGCTGAAAGTGGGATATTTTTCATATTGACATCCTAGACTAAATCCAAAATAGGAAATCCAAAGGTGGTTTCTAGTGTTAAATCATTCTCTGCTTGTCTTCTCCTTGATTTTCAATATGAAGTTCCCCATGTAAGTCTGTCCCTCTTTCTCCCATGTTAAAAGGATTACCAAGAATTGCATATGCAATCCGATCTTTCTTTGGTGAAGGTGTGAAATCCCACCTTTCTGGATTCTTTTTGTCAGAATTCTTATCTCCTATTGGTTCTTTTGAGGATCCTATGGCCTTTGATTCCACAGTTGCAGTTGTTATCTGTGAAACTATAGAGTCAGGGTTCCCGAGAATAGCTTGTATTTTCTCTGGATCAACTGTGTCATCTAGGGCTGGATGATCAAGATTTTGAGTTTGTTGATGTATGGTGTTTTCTGGTTCTAGGTTTTGTTCTATGGTTTCCTCAGCCAGAATTCTAGTCTCAGTTTCTATCGCTTTTTGGGTGGAGGTTTCTCCTTTTTTTTGTTTTATATTTCCCCTAAATATACCTCTATGATCTCTATTTCTCATGAAGTCATGCTAAATGGAAGGAAAAGAAACTAAGATTGAGTTTCAGAGTACCTGTGATAACTGATATGTTGGTTCTCACCCCTTTGTTTCCACAAATCCTCCTATCATCAACCTACTAACATACCATACCAAACTAAGTGCATTATAAAAATAATCAAGACAATTATCTAACTTACCTTTTAAACAGCTCCTCGGCAATGGCGCCAAAAATGTCAGGCTGCTATATTAAAGATTTTAATGACCTGAAAACAATGAATTGTCAAACCAGGGTAAGTGAACTTAGAGCTGCTACATTGTATGTGCGGGTAAGATTCTAATTCCTATCTAAAGACTATTCTTAGAAGAAAACACAAACTCACTCTTAGAAACTGAATCCTAATGATTACCTTGAAACTTATCATTTCCTGTTTAATTCATCAAAAGAGAACAGTTTTGTGTTTAAGTGCAGGTACTTTTATTTCTATTCTAATGTGATTTCACAAGACTATCTACCACTATATTTGATCATCTAATCATCACTATTTCTATTTAAGCCATGACAGAAAGATTATTTCCTAAAATCCTTTTAATCTAAACATTGAAAATAAGTCTAAATCTATCCACAAGAAAGATAAAGAAATATCCTATTTACCCTACTGGTACTGGAAGCTTCCTCTAATTCAATTGCAACCTAACTATCCTAACAGAGCAGAGTAACCTAACTATCCTAACCAAAGCAAGGCAAATTCAAACTTGCATTCTCTTTAATTTACGTTCAGATTGAAAACTGGAAACAAAGCAAACCTAGTTCATGCTTTAAATTCTACAGGAATCAACCATGCTTTCAACACTCATCAACGTAGAAGATATTAATATGCTGGAAATGATAGAGTTGAAGAATAATTAAGCAAGAATCTGAATAAGTTAATTCCCAAACTCAAATAAGCTAACATGCATGCAAATCCTAAGATACTGAAATAAACTAACTCTAATACAGAGAAAAGCAATGACTTGAAACTGTTGGCGGGCCCAACCAAGAGGTGCAATCGCCAAAAGGAAAGCCAAAACTACTCAGATCATTCTACACAAACACTGTTCATGCTTCACACTCCATTTACTCAGGCAAATAACTCAAGTCATATAACAACGAAGTAACATAACGCATTAGCAGATTGTATTAGCAGAAATGTATATCATAGCATAACATAACCAATGTTTCTTAGGAGCGATCCTATGTTTATATAGATCCTCCTCAAAAATAGTTTAAAACAAAAATACATTAATTCAAACGGATCCCAGATCCGAAAATAACTCAAAATCGGTTAAAAATGGTCTTCACATCTTCATGACACGCAGTGTCACAAAGTGTGAGTCATGAAGTATTAACAACTCAGTTCTATAATCTCACCTTGAATCAGCATATGAGTGATGACTCAATCTATCATGTAAATTGCATTGTCTACCACTCTGGCCATATCGCGCGGATCTTTAGTAGCTTCGTTGGTATCTCCACTGGGTGCGAGCTGGTACCTGGTACTGGCAAATCCTGTTTCAAATAGAAATAGTACCTAACTCATGCCACATTAGTTTCAATATTAATTTAAAGTATCAAAACACATAAAAAATACTTGAAATGTAAGAATACCTTGAGTAGCCCCATTTAGTGGTAAAGAGATGTCAAATGTGTCATAACAAGGCCAGAAGGCGTGGTACTGGGTATGGAAATGGAGGCCTTTTTGATATGATGTAGGCAAAACATAGTTAAAACTGGAGACTAACAGTGAGAAGACTCATACAAACAAAGAGGCATGGAAGGCTAGACCCAAGAAGAAGATGCCCGCCTCATCACCCACATTCAAGCCCACTGCAAAGGCCGTTGGCACTGCAAAGATCATTGGCTTTCCCTTCCTAGAGCCACAAGTTTCTTGCCTCGCCTTTACTTTTTCAATGAATTACTAGCTTCTATTAAATAAAAAGAAGATATTATACTATATAACTTTGTATTATTTCTAGACTGTAGGGTTGTTGCAATGTTGTAAAAACCACAGGCTCTGAATCATAGGAACCGATGCTTATTATTATTATCATGAAGACATCTAAAAACACAGGTGGGAAGGTATTTAACATGTGGATTTTGGAAAACCAAACTTAGTGAGAAAATAGGTGTGAAATAAGATGTTTTTTAAAATTGACATAGCCGTGTAGATTCAGTCAAACAAATACAATTTTCATCCTCATACAATAACAATTTTCAAAAATTCAAACAATAAAAATGAGCATGACAATGTTCTTTGCAACTAAAATTTAATACTAAATTTTTATAAGCCTTACCTCTCTCCTTTGTTGTATGCAAGCTCTGGGCAATATTCTTCAATCCTTGATATTTTCTTCCCTCTTAACCTTTACTTTTCAACCTATTGCATGTGATACGATCCAAAGATTCCTCATGACTTGTGAGCGAGGAGGTGTTGCACAACCCGTGTTATAGAATTTATAACTTGCATTATCCATGTAGCCTTTTTTATAGAATTTATAACTTGTGCTATGCATGTAAACTCTATGATGGAATTTATAACATGTGCTATGCATGTTGGCTCTGTCATAGAATTTATAACTTGTACTATGCATGCTTGTTAGGGACCTAACCTCCCTAACCCCTCACGTAGGCAGAACAATATATTTCCATGTAATGAAGTCCAATATTAATAAGACCTAGAAATAAGGAAGAATAAGTCAAATGTAAGAAGACCTAATAGAAGATTCTGCTTCTAGAAGAATCATCCTCTAGATTTTTCTTTTGGATAGATAAATTTAGTATAAATAGGAGTAGAGGGTATGAGAAGTTTTGTCTTCAGAATTGTTGTAATAGAGCGTTGCTCTACTGGAGGTTTCCCCCTCGAAGAGACAAGTGAACATTTTTTCCTATCAATAAATGTATTATTTGGTGTTGTGGTTTCATCTATTGTTTTGTTCCATTGTTATTCTTTGCAATATTTCTATTTCATGCTATTATAATAGATCTGGTACCCTACAAGTGGTATCATAACACTTTCCTTGGCAGAAAATTGTGGATTAATTTTTTTCAGGGTAGAGACGTATTTTGACGCCTTAAAGATACAAATATTTATTGTTCAATGCACTACTCCATGGTCGGGGAAACATACACACATGAACTACAAGTGGTACTCAAGCGCACATTATTGGCCACCCTTGTAACCCCTATTGGTACCCCTTCGAGTGGTAGCGCATAAGACAATGCCTGTATACAGATCGACCTAGATATCCTGAAGCCCTTCGTAGATAAACCAATCGACCACCTAACTGTTATACTTCCACTGAGAACATCACTCATGGATATACTCTCTAGTACCTATGTAGTCATGTAGTATGGCTAAGGGCATGATCTAGCCTCCTTAGTTGTTGCACTGAGATATTGGGTCGAGTACTATTGTTGGACCATGCACGTATCTTAGAGAGCTATAACACAGGGAAAACCCTTGTCTATAGAAACCATGAATACCCTAAACTTTGAGACATAAACATAAACAAAACATACAAGATCTATTGTCGTGCAACTATACCTTTTGCATTCTGGTTGCGAAATTCCTACACATTTTTTCATGTTAAACATTTGGTCATTTTGTCACTATAGTGTTATTTAGATCGGATTATAACTCCGCAAGAGTATAAAGAAAGAAAATTTGGATCTTGCGGGAATAATTATTAGAGACATATCCCGTTGGATTCCTCTCTTCGCCCTGATCGCAATAATACCTACCATTTTTCAACAATTTTTTTTTTTCCGTGGACCCGACCCCTTCCCGGCACCCCTATTGGGAATATATCCCATTGACCTCCTCTCTTTACACTGATCATAGTGTTACCAATCACCAATAACTCATTTCTGTGCAGTCCCATTTTTCCCCTTCTACCATCCCCATGGCCAACACTCACAACCAATATTGGGAACAATGTCTCACCACCTTGGCGAAAGATCATGACCAAACCCAAAGTGATAGCTCTTCCATCATGTCCAGTATTGGTAAAATAAACTCCTGGATTACTCCACTCGAATCACTTCTCACAATAATCACTCAATTGAATGCCACCTGTCAGCAATGTCAGGACGTAGTGAACAATTTGAAAGCCTTGTTTAAGCACACCCCAGATCCTTTCTCTTCTTCCAGACCTTATAACCATGATGGTATTGAATCCTCCCAGTAGACCTATTTTCCTCATCATAACTTTCAGCAGGACCTACGTCCCCCTCACATCGAGGTAAAACAATTTGATGGCTCAGATCCCATAGGCTAGTTTACTCAAATGGAAAACTATTTCTCTTTGTATGACATTACTAATAAGCTGGCCAAACGAAGGTATGGTGTTCTCTGTCTAGATATGGAATGTTGGCAATGGTGGAAATGGAGAAAAAATGCTGCCAAGGGTATGTTTCTTGGACACATTTTGTTGTTGAACTTTATGAACACTTTGACAATGACACCCACCATTTAGGTCATTTGACAAGTTGAAGCAGTCTGACACAATGTAAGACTTTATAGGTGCTTTTGATCAATTGGATTTCCACACAGAGGGCATGTCTAATGCTTTTTTTTTAGGATGTTTTATCAGTGGCCTCGAGGACGAGATACGTGCCCATGTCCTCATGGCTCGATCTTAGAGTTGGGTGGAAGCTATTGAAAGAGCTAAGGAAGCACAATAGGTTGTCTCTTCTCAAACCAAAAATCCCTTTTTTATTCCTCTCCCTAAACAAGTTACCTCCAATCCTCCTTCCACTCCCCTAAAGAGCCATAAATTGACTAGGGAAGAAATGGTTGAAAACCAACTCAAGGGCCTTTGTTATAATTTTAATGACAAATATTTTCCTGGGCACAAGTGTAAGGAACAAAATATTTTTATGGCCATCTCCGAGGATGTTGTTGAAGAAGATGTTGAGGCTCCCCCTATGGCTCAGTCACATGAACCCACTGACATGAATCCACCTTCTGACCCTCTCGAAGTTGAACCAGTCATTTCCCTGAATTCTCTCACTGGCTTCTCTGCTCCCCAAGCCCTCAATATAATTGGTTGCATTAAGCATCAGAAGATCATCATCCTTTTTTACAGTGGAAGCACCCATAATTTTATTCATCACTGCATTTCCCAAGAAACTAATTGCTATATCTGTGCATTCAATAATTTTCAAATCATGATTGCCAATGGTGGATCCATGAAATGTGGGGGGTGTTGTGAAAATGTACATCTCCAAATTGGTCAGTACCATATGAAATCTCATATGTTTTCTATCCACATGGTTGGTTGTGACATTGTGTTTGGTGTCGAATAGCTTAGGACTCTCGGTACCATTCTCATGGGTTTTAAGGAATTAACCATGCAATTCAACTAGGAGGGCCACCAATATAAGTTCCAAGGAATCACAACAGGTTCCCCTGAGATCATCAATTCCCATTGCATGAAAAATCTCTTCAAAAAAGGTCATTCCGACATTATTGCACAACTCCATTCCATTCACACCACTGAGACACCCTCTGTGTCGTCGAACCTCCAATCATCAAGTTGTTTTTTCCACTCTTGAGGGACTCCCTCCTTCCCATGGTATTCATTATCATTCCATCCCCCTTGTCCCCAACAACCTTCCTCCCATTGTTCGTCCTTATCTTCATCCCTTTGCCCATAAAAATAAAATTGATAAAATTGTTCAAGAATTGCTCACTGCAGGCATTATCCATCCTAGTTCAAGCCCCTATTCTTATCCTTTGGACATGGTACTAGGGGATTGTACTCAATTATTCTCCTGACTTTCGTGCCCTCAACAAAATCACCGTCAAAGACAAATTTCCCATTCCTGTCATTGATGATCTCTTGGATGAATTGAGTGGTGCCCAGTTCTTTACTAAACTTGATATTCGTTCTAGCTACCACCGAATAGGTATGAAAGAGGCATACATTCCCAGGATTTCATTTTGAACTCATGAGGGCCACTATGAGTTTTTGGTCATGCCCTTTGGCTTGTTTAATGCTTCCTCCACTTTGAAAAGCCTCATGAATCATGTCTTCCATCATTTTCTCCATCATTTTGTCTTAGTTTTGTTTGATGATATTCTCATCTATAGTAAAACTTGGACAACCCATATTGCTCATGTGGATCGAGTTCTACATCTACTCTCTCAGCACCAACTCTTCCTGAAATAATCCAAATGTGCTTTTGGAGCCTCGGAAGTCAAGTACTTGGGTCATATTGTTGGAAAGGAAGGTGTCAGGGTGGATCCTAAGAAGATTGAATTTATGCATGATTGGCCTTGCCCCAAGACTCTCAATATATTTCATGGTTTTCTGGGGTTAACGGGATATTATCTCAAGTTTGTTAAGAACTATAGAAAGATTGTGGAACCTCTCACTCCTCTCCTTAAAAATAATTATTTCACTGGACTCCTGCAACTAATCAAGCTTTCAAGCCTTGAAGGAAACTATGTGCACCACTCCAGTCCTGGCCCTTCTTGATTTCAAAAATACCTTTGTACTAGAATGTGATGCTTCTGGGAGAGGAATTGGAGAAGTCCTTATGGAAGATGGCCAACCTTTGGCCTTTACCAACAAACAATTGTCAGAGTGACATTTGGGCCAATCAATCTATGAAAAGAAAACTTTGGCTATTCTGCATGCAGTAGATATCTGACACCCTTATCTATTGGGGGAATGCTTCCAAATTAAGACACATCATCAAAGCCTCAAGTATTTTCTGGAGCAACGACCTTCCTCCCCGAAGCAACAAAAATGGGTGACTAAGCACCTTGGATATGATTATGAGATCATTTACAAGAAATGCAAAGAAAATGTGGTTGTTGATGCTCTTTCAAGAAAATATGAAGATGAATGGTCCCTTTTTTCTCTCTCTTTCATTGGATCATATTGGCTCCAAGTTGTTCACTAGGAATGGCTACAAGATCCCAAAACTTCGCATTTGATCCAACAATTGCAAGACACTTCTCCAGTTTCCCCCAGCTACTCTTGGCACAATGATGAGCTTTGCTACAAAGGCCATTTGTATTTAAGTAAACAGTCACAACTTAAATCCATGGTACTTTCTAAGCTTCATGCTACACCCACAATTGGGCACTCAGGGTTTACCAAAACCTATGACTGGGTTAAACGTTCGTTTTTTTGGGATGGTATGAAACATGACATTCACAGTTTTTTGATATAATGTGATGTTTGTCAATGCAACAAGGGAGAAACAATCAAATCTCTTGGCACACTACAACTAATTCCGATTCCACTCACTATTTGGAGGGACATCTCTATGGATTTTATTGTGGGCTTACCTAAATTGGGCAATAAGTCAGTCGTCATGGTGGTTGTTGATCGTCTTTCCAGGTATGCTCATTTCTGTTCTCTTCAACAACCATTTACTACCTCCACTATGGCTCAACTTTTCATGGATTATGTCTTCAAGCTTCATTGCATGCCTCATTCCATTGTTTCTAATCAAGATCCCACTTTCACCAACAAGTTTTGGTAAGAATTATTCAGGCTACAAGGCACCCAATTGTATCTCAGCACAACCTATCATCCCCAGACTGATGGTGAAACTGAAGTTGTCAAAAAGTGGTTGGAGACATATTTGAGGTGTTTTGCATCTGAAAGGAAAAACCAGTGGGCTCGATGGTTACCACTAGTTGAATGGTGGTAAAACACTTCTTACCATACAACTACTCGCATGACTCCTTTTGAAGCAATATATAGAAAAAATGCACCTTCAATTCTCTCATACATGCCAGGTGTTTAGAAGTTACAGGCGGTTGACTAAACACTTATAGTTCGAGAGGCTATTCTCCATACCCTCAAAAAGAATTTGGTCATGGCTAAGAATCGCATGAAGCAACAAGAAGATCAAGGTTTCTCAGAAAATCAATTTGTTGAAGGAGACCAAGTGTTTCTTAGACTACAACCTTATAAGAAAACTTCACTCAAGACCGACCATTGTCAGAAACTGGCTCCCAAAATTTATGGTCCTTATGCAATTCTCAAGCGCATGGGACATGTGTCCTATTAGTTATCTTTTCCCAGTCATTCTATGCTCCATCCTATTTTTCATGTCTCCTTCTTAAAGAAGGTGATTGGAACTAACTGCCAAACTTAAACCATCCTTCCCGAATTGGATGAAGAATACTCCATCTGGTTGCAACGACAAGCAATTTTGGACTAGAGTGGGCATCATCTTCATCAGCGCACCGTCAAGGAAGTGTTAGTCCAGTGGAAAGATACAACTTGAGCACATGCCACCTGGGAGCCAGCTACCATTTTGAAAAAATTTCCTCATCTCAAGCCTTGAGGACAAGGATTTGTTTAAGGGGGAGGGAATGTTAGGGACCTAACCTCCCTAACCCCTCACATAGGTAGAATAATATATCTCCAGGTAATGAATTCCAATATTAATAAGACCTAGCAATGAGGAAGAATAGGTCAAATGTAAGAACACCTAATAGAAGCTTTCGCTTCTAGAAGGATCTTCCTCTAGATTGTTCTTTTGGATAGATAGATTTAGTATAAATAAGAGTATAGAGTTTGAGATGTTTTGTCTTGATAATTATTGTAATAGAGCGTTTCTTTACTGGAGGTTGACCCCTCGAAGAGGTAAGTGAACATTCTTTCCTATCAATAAAGATATTATTTGGTGTTGTGGTTTCATCTATTGTGTTGGTCCATTGTTATTCTCTACAATATTTCTATTTCATGCTATTATAATAGATCAGGTACCCTACAATGATTTACACAAAAATCAACATTTGAATTTCAAAAATTGTTACTTATGTCGAAGTTGGAACTGGCAGTAGGAATTGCAAATTTGCATGATGCTATTCACAAGGGCTTTTTTCCAGTAGGTGACATGTCCAAAGAGTCAAGACCTGTCACCCAACCTGTTACTTATCTTTGATACAACCTATTATTTAAATATATTATATATAAATATATGGATACTGACAAATTTTTGACCTTCCCATTAAATTGACAGTTTAAAAATTAAGTGGATGTCATTAATGACTGTAAATTTAAAAATTTCCCGTGAAATTTAACCAGTGCCTATGGAGAAGGTTGACATGGCTCGCCATCCATTTGAGCATCCGGTTGACTTGGTCATGCATCATGTGAACCCATGCCATATATATGGATCATAGTGTTATGTGATAGCCTATTAGGCATCCATGCACCATACCATGTACTTGAATTTCATAATAAGCGACAAACCTAAATTTGAATCTACGCCCTGTTCAAGATACTTAAATTTGAATCTTCCCCCTACTCAAGATGCGATTTAAATTTATCCCTGCCTTTGGAACTCCATATATTGGAAGAGGAAGTAGGACAAGTTCACACCACCATGAAAATGCACAGGGTGCCACTACCTAACCGATGTGAGGGTGACATCACACTTTACCATTTTGGCTAATTCTTTTTTTTAAAATGATTGTTGTTCTTGTTTTCAGGTCTTGATTGTTTAATGATGTGAATGGTTAACTATGTTGTGATAAAATGTAAAGCCCTCTCTAAAGGATCAAACTATGGGAAGGAACAAAATCATTTTCAATTTTAAATATAATTTTTTTTTTTTTAAATTTGCTTATTGTTAATTTATTTTTATATAAAAATATATTGCAGTTAATATAATTTAATTTATGGGTTTC
>JZKD02S1557216.1:592789-613130 GCA_000966675.3 Picea glauca
GTCAATATAGTTGACGCTCCAAGATAGTCTAGCAGAGGAAGGATAGGAATGGAGATGGAAGTAGGTTAGGGAGGAAGGATGAGTAGTAATAGTTGAGAAAGTATGGAGATATGTCGTGTGGTGGAATTTAAAAAAAAGAGAGAGAGAAATGTATTTATGAATATTCATTATTACGTAACTAAACCACAGTTGTTTAAAATAAAATTGTAGAACTAGATAAAAGTAATTAAAGGATTTCTCAAACAATTGAATGGTTTGTTGTCTTTTATAAAAGACTAGCCTTGTTGACTGGATTGGATGCATACATAAATTACTAAACGATGACATTTTGCTTATTAGTACATGCACGAGAATTGTATGTACTAGCTACACATGCAATTCTTGTACATATACACTAGTATGTATGAGCTTTCTTGACTTACTTACTGATAATGTCAGTTACTTGTTATGAATGTGTGAACCATGCTCTTTTCTGTTGTACCATAAGATACCTTAACTTCGGGATGAATTTTCCTGAAGGGTGGGTGTATGTAACGACCCTAGTTGGATAAATGATTAAGAAATTATAAAGTAAAACTAATTAGGGGATTAATTGTGTTAACAATGTATTAATTAAAAAAAGATGATTTAATGATATTAATTAAGTAAGTTATTAATTAATTAAAGGTTATAATTGTGAATAATTAATTAATAATTCAACTACAAATTACATTTAATAACATGAGTAATAGATTTAATAAATTAATAAGATATATTATAAAAAGGTTATGTACCCAACAAGGGATAACCTATTAATCCCGAGAGGATAAAATATTAAAGGAAGGGATAAGGGGCATTTATGGGGGGTAGGTAAAGAAGTAAAAGAAAAGTCGGTGAAGGAGGGATAAGGGAGGGAAGGAGTTTGATGGGAGGATTATTCTATGGGAGTTTGGGATGGATTTTGGGAGCTGGGAGTATTGCAGAGAGAAGTGAAAATTCATGAGTGAGATTGATACATTGCACCGGAGTTGTTGGGGGTTTTGGGCATGGAGGGCCAGGATATCCATTGATATCCTGGGGCTAGGGAGCTACCTAGTTGGCAGGGAGGACGGTTTTGGGTAGTGTTTTGCAGAAGCAGGAAGGAAGAAATCTGCGGACAACAGAAGGGATAATAGCATCAGGTTCAGGTATTTACCAAGAATTATGCATTGTTTTTTTTTATTAATTTGTTAGTAAATTTATTATTCTTTGTAAAATTTTAGTTACAGAAGTTACTGTTATGAAATTACGGTGTTATGAAATTGTTGTCTTAGTTTATGAAATAAATTGATGTAAAGTTTAATTAGGCACCTTACAATTTCTTTGTAGTAAATCATCCTTTTCTTATTTCAATTTCACTATCACTCCAAGGTTTCTCATTAAATTTAGTTATGATAGTGTGTTTAATAATATTGATATTTGAATGGGAACCCCCTTCACTATATTTAGTGGTGAAGCTAATAAATTGTATCTCTAGTTCAACTCTAGTCCAACCCTTTCAAGCCTTGAGTGTCTTTAATTGAAAAGCATAACCACTAGTCCTACTAGTATAAATCCTATAGCACTCTTATTAAATCAAAATTGATTTACAATAGGGTGAGTGCACAAAGTTCGTGGACAAAAAACGTGGCAAGAGGGTCTGCAGGAACACGCACTCGCAAGAACACATGCACGTTCTCAGGAACACACATGGGTTCATAATCCTATATGTTTGGAAAGGCATGAATCTCTAGTCAATATTCCATGTGGGTTCATCAGTAAGATCATGCAGATGTTCTTAAGATCACGTGCCTGTTCCCGAGAACTCATGTGTGTTCCTAGGAATGCGCATGTGTTCATGTTGTGCTCGATTTTTAAGGGAGAATACGGATTTTTTTTGCTCATTGCACACTGCACCTCGCGATTTTCCCAATTGGAGCAATCAAGCAAGACTAATAGAGGAGGATAAAAACCCAGGATATTGCGACCGTGTCCATTGCAAGAAAGGTATGGTTGATTTATTTTCATTTCGTCTTGCCTTTTCAAAAAATACAAAACAATTAGTCATAGGTTATGGATGTAAATCTCAATGATGTTGAACAATTATTATCTAGGTTCACTACACATAATTAATACTTGAATGTAAATCTCTAATCAATTCACTAATGTTGTCTAGGTTGTTTTCAATTTCATTGTAAAGACAACACATAGTTTTTCTTTGTTTTACACAAAATTGTGTTAACGATTTTGTTGGGATAAAATGAAAATGTTTTTTGTAATACCTTTGTCATAAGTCCACTTATTAAATTGACTTTTTAAAATGCAACATATATTATAAAATAGAACCTAAAGATAATGTAAACCGTCAACCAACAGATCAAGGCGAGGAAAACCCCAACCAACCACAACCACCCAACTTAAACACCCAAATTAATGAGGGGTTGGAAAGATTAAGAACCCTTGTAAATCAATTAAGGAGAATGATAAAACCAAGTAGAGAGTCCTTGGCCACTTCTTTGGACATCACTGTGAGGTCCATTGCAAGATCCCAAGGGAAATTGACTTCTATTTCTCAATATAGGGAAAGAATGTTTGAGTATTACAACATTGGATTGGATAGAAATAAATTTGGAGACTTGGGTATATCAAAACAAAAAATGATGTCTATTTTTATTGATCCCCGATCTCAACAACAACCACCCATGATCGAGAAATGCATTTGCATTGACTAGTGCATCCACCCAAAAATTAGTCAAAATTGGATGGATAGGTGGTGCATGGTATTTGATAAACCTCCCTGTAATAATAGGGAGGTTCCTTTATATATTTTTTTCAAATTTTGGGATGAATTTACTTTAGGTCAGCATGTCAACTACTTTGACATCAGTGACTTCTAGGGGGTGGGTTGAGGGTCCACATAGAACCGAGAGAATGGTAGGCACGATCCCATGTTAGGTCCTCATTCCCCTAGGCGAAGGCCTAACCCCTTTTCCAAGAATCCTCCTGTTGCAAAGAGATTGCAACATGTACAATTAGTTATATAATCATTGACTTAGAGCCTAGTGCAACATGTTAGCTTTGTTGCACTATATTGACAGGAAGCTTGTGTCAGTGATATTGATAGAGGGGTTGGAGCTTCACCCCATACAATAGAGTGGATTGTGGAGAGGGAACATGGACATAGAAGTCGTCCATGTGAACCTCACAGATGCTCGAGTTGCAGGAAGACCTGCTATGGGCCTATGGAGGCTAGTTGATAGCAGAGATTCATGGAGGAGGTTAGTATATTAACTATCTCTATGTTCTTCATTGTTATATATTTATATGGTATTATGTGTATTTATATCATTATATTGTTATGTTGGTTTTTATTTGTTATGTTCACGTAGCAGACCCTCTACATCCATGGATGCATCAGTGCATGTATCCACCATTGATGAAGTAGTAGAGGCAACCTGCTCATCTGGCATACCCCATACACAAGTATGTGTCACATTTGACAAATTGATAAATTCACCATGGTCATTTCTTTATGGTATGGCATCGTCTAATTTTTAATGTTCTTGTGTTTATACAGGTTGTGGAACTAGATGATGTCAAGGAATGTCCATCTAGGATGGACAAGTCACCTACATCACATGTATCATGTGTAGAGTTAAATATCGTTTAAATATAAAAAAAAAAATATTTATCTTGTTGAATTTCACTATTTTGTACTAATAGTTCAATATTAGTAATACGTATTTAGGCTGTTGACATATTCGCTAGTTATAGTACTAGTCCATTCCTTGGGCACCTAGCCTCTGCTCATGAGTTACCTTACTCTAGGCTAATGGAGTTCCCATCACTTGTACAACCTGTGGGGGACCATTGTCTCCCAGCCTCAACATATTTCTTATTTGGTTCATCCTTAGTTGATGCACCCATAGGCTACCCATCTGCACCACCTCTTCCATCGCATCCATCCATAGTGGATGCACCCATATGCCACCCACCCCCACCACCATTTCCATCGCCCCCATCCACCAATTCTACCGTCGTATATGTTCCTCATTGCATGTTGTACAACCGAGTGCACCACTTGCAAGTGACTCTCCACGAAGGCCCAAGATATTCATGGAGAGATAATTCGTTGATGATAATTTTTTTATGTATCATGAATTTGATTTTATGCATATTTGTTTAACTTTGATGATTTGATCCTTGTAACTGATGTAGGGTAGCATCACTGAGAAATTAGGGTTTTGAAGGAGGTTAACACCCTCACGATTGTCAGACCCATATGCAGTGAGTTGTCTTATGTTAAATTACAAAGTGTCATTTTGTAATTCTTTTAATTCATTGTGGAAAAAAAATTATAACAATGTTTTTTCTTTGTTCAGTCTCTAGAGCGATGAAGCACGCCCAGGCCCAAATCCACTCGAGGTGCTTCTTCAAGAAACAAAAGAAAGATAGATTTCCAGGATGCTCCTAAGGGTGGTGAGGGTGGCAGTGGTGAATGATTGACCATTTACTGCCATTTTGTATCTAGGCCACCATATGGTTGTTTTTTTATGTTAGGGAACTTGTTGTCATTTTCTATATTGGTCACAATGTGCCATTATGTAGAAAATGTACAATTTAGATGATGTTGAATACACACACACACACACACACACATACATTTCATGGCACGTTTTTTATCAATCTCATTGTTTCTGCATTTTATGTTGTTGAATGTATGAATTTCAAAGTGTATGAATTTTATGTGTATGAATGTATGATTTTTTTCTAAAGTAATTATAAATACTTGCATTACACATTAAAAAATCTCTTATGGTGGAAAATATTTCTGAGTGTTAAATTCATAAGCAATAAATGGTTCTCATTACTTAAATTTAATAAAAGGCTGAAGTCCCAACCTAGTTAAGAATCCAAGAACCAATAATAACAATCATGTAGGATAAGATAATCACAATAGAAATAAGAGAGTTGAAACCTCACATTAAACTATCCAAAATGAAGCACGGTTCATTATAATTGCAATCACATGTTACAAGGGTTTCTTAATACAAAATCAACACATAAAATATGAGTGCACAATAAAGCCTCACACCAAATTAAAATATACCTCAAATTCTCCATTAATCTTGACAAAAGTTTCTAAAATGTATCCCAAGAGGAGAGATCCTAAATTCCCGAATTCTCCACCCTTTACAATGGAGAGAAAGAATTCTTCTTTATAGAGTGAGTCTTTTCTCTTATATAATAAAATATTATTATTTTCTAACTCCATGACAGGTCAAATAAATATTATAATAATGAATTAGTTAGATCTATCCTCAATCCATGGCTGACCATGTTACAACATGTGGACATTAGCCTCTCCAAATCAATTCACCTCATCCAAAAATGGTAGTAGTATACACCAAATAATGCTCATGAAGGGGACACACCACTACAAAAGGCATCAAGCCAATTCAAATACCAAGTGTCCACATGGAATGTTCCCTACAAGAATGTGCATTCATGGAACCACTCCACATGTGTGAACTCCAAGGTAGCCAACTCCATGGATGAATGTGAAATATTCCAAGTGGATGGAGCGTCCACAAAAAAGTATGTGATCAATGCCTAGCCTTGCCTTTCCTTTCCTCTGCTTGCCTAGCCTTGCCTTTCCTTTGCTTGCCTTGATTTCCTACCCTTTCCTTTCCTTTTCTTGCATGGCTTGCCTAGACTTACCTTTCCTTTACCTTGCCTTGATGATCTAGGTAGAAATCGGTGGCCACCCACCTATTTCACTGGCTCAAAACATGGGTTTCCACCTTGAAAGTTTTTCTACGATTTTTCGGGTCCTGGACTTCTAGGGACATTTTGAGACCCTAAACGACATTTTTTGGGCACAACAACACCCAAGTGATTTTCAAAGGAATGGTCTAGGACTAATGAAATATGTAATCCTCTGCTAGACCTTTTCGACGAGGTATATAATTCCCCAAACGAAGATCATATGCAAAATTTACACCATTGGGAAGTTGAGGTACCAACTACCCCCATTGGGGCCCACAAACCTTTTGGCGTTTCATCTTCCAGGGTTAGGGTTTTGGATTTTATTATGTTAAAATTTCCTCTAGATCCTCATTGTAAACATCATAATCTTCTTTTGAATGAGTGTAGCCATCACATCTCTTCTCAGAGATAAGATGCCACCATTAGAGTGAGTCATTCACTCTATAATTTTACAATTTATCTACATTATCTCATTAATACAAATTGTGCATTACTGTATTTTTGTGCTTATTGCAATATCTTTGTATATTTAATTGTTATATCTCTACCTTCATTTCGTTCTCAAAATAATCTGGATCAGTGGTATCAGAGCGGGCTACTCCTTTTCATTTCTTAGTGCATGTCCCCGACAATGTTAGGGTATAGAGAGTTGGGTCTCGAGCTAGTTTCTCTTGAGGAAAACCTCTCTCGCCAGCCCAAGCAACCTCCCATATTAGAAGAGAAGAGGAATGATGGATCAGAAGATCCCATCAAGTTCTTTCTAGCAGAATCCCTTGCGTGACATAGGAATGAGATGTTGGAGAATTTTTCCCAAATCCTTCAACGATTGTCGACAATAACAAACACATCTTCGTCAAGAAGACACTTTGGATATGCTACCCCATTCAAGGTACAAGTCAATTTTTATATTCCCATATTTGAAGGTTAGATCGATGCAGATGCTTTGGAAAAATGGTTAAATTTTTTAGAAGGTTATTTCTCTATCCACAATTTTTCTAACAGAGAAGAGATCACCTTTTCACTCCTTAAATATCTTTCCCATGTCAAACGTTGGTCGGAAACTTACTAGGAGAAAAATTCCACAAAGGAGTCTAGAATATTTGGGGTCGACCCCTATTGGTATTTTTTTATGGATGCGTCCAAGAAAAAATATTACCCTGTGGGAAACTATGATGACCAGTACATGAGATGGACCACGCTGCATCAAAAGTGAGACCAAACAATGTCGTAGTTCATAAATAACTTCTATACCTTGCGCACCAATATGGGTATCAAAGACCCTGAGCGACATCTAGTTTTGAAATACCATGGGGCTTTACATAGGTACATCCAGACTAAAATGGAGTTTATGGACATCTCATCACTAGGATCCGCTTATAGATATGTTTTCAAAATCGAGCAGAAATTTAATCAAAAAAACAAGCGGGAATTTGGGTCTGCAAATCTGCAACAACGAGATTTTGGTAAAGGACGCCCTAACTCATAGAACAATCAACCTCAAGAAAAATAGTCCAAGCCACAAGAAAATAAGGGAAACATGAATATGAAGAAGGACACTGGGAAGTGGTGCAACTTCAAAAAAATCCCTTGGCATAACACTAATGAATGTCGCTCGAAACAATTATTTGTAGTTGATATCAAAGAAATAGAGTGAGACCCCGACTCAAACTATGATTCAGAAAATAATAAAAGGAGATAGAATATTGATGCAGAACCCAATAATACTATCGTAATTGAAACAATCCAACCAGAAGAACCAGAGGATATTGAGGAGGGGGAGTTCCTTTTTCATTCATAGATGTGGGTGAAGGGGACCTCGTTGCATTTTATTGTTGACAATGTAAGCCAGAAGAACCTCATCTCAAAAGAGGTTGTCACATTGTCTGATTGGTTGAAAACACCACACTCGCAACCATACAACATCAAATGGCTCCACCAGGGATGAGATCTTCATGTCAGTCAATAGTGTCACCTGTCATACGACATCAAGCTCTTTAAGGATGAGGTACTCTGTGTTGTTTCCCCCCTGGAAGTTTGTGATGTTCTATTAGGCTAGCCATATATGTGGAGGTGTCATGTTGTTTATGAGTCTCGATCTTGTAGAATCATTGTTACTCTCGAGGTTCATCCCTACAGGATACCATAGAGTTCCTACTACTGTACGGAAAAAATAGTGCCACAAAGTAATCTCTCATACCACAAAGTTTAGCCTCTTCACAATCTATTCAAAAGAGAAGGACACTACAACCACTGTATCCTTGAACCAAAACCCTTCTATCTAGCAGAAGAAGATCAACAAGATTGTAGAATACCACCAAGAGATTCCTACTGCACCTACAAGGGTGCCTCCACATTTTCCATTCAAACCAAGTTATGATTAATCCCTTCATGTTCTTCATGCCTCGTCTTCACCAATAGAGTCCTCCGACACTCAGGAAGATCATGCAACTAGATTCATTAAATAGATCCAACTTCTTGTTGAGTCCCATTTGTTCTTCCCCTTTCTTTCTATCTTCCCTTTTCTTTTCTTACCTTTTCACTTCCCCTTCTATAAAATTATTCCTCAAACCTTCCATATACCCTTTTCCCTTTATTTTTTGTATCAATATTACCACACTTAGCCATTTTCTCCATGTTCGTGGATTGGGATACGCACAGACTCTCAAACTTGTGTTATGTTCCCTTTACCTATCCCTCAGTCTGAATCAACACTTAGTTTATTTTTGTATCGTAGACTCACATAATTACATGTTATTATTTCACTCCTCTCACAACCCGCCCGATGTATCTCAACACTTAACCATTTCATCTATTTCAAAATTTTGGACTTGCAGAATTTTGAACTCGTGGACTTTACCTTCCATTCTAATCACTCACTCTGAATCTCCATTGTCACGTGTCCCTTCTTTCACTTTTATCAAGTCACATTTAATGCCATATTTATGGACTCAACTACTAAATTCATTTATGAAAAGGTCGTTAATTAATGGTGTTTATATCGAGGAAATTCACATTTATTTCAACTTAATGCTTTCTTTGAAAGAAATCTAACTTAAAATCATTCTATAATGAAAAGTAATATTACAAGAAAAGATCTCCAACTCAACGAATTTAGTCATGAGAAAAAAACAGTTCTGTGGAAATACCTTGAACCTCTTCTCCGGGGAATATTGGAACTATAATTGGTCCTAGACATATTGGTACTAGTCAAATATACTAGGTAAATAAAATAACAAGGTGTGGACTTCAGGGATATTTCCCAAAGGTTATGTCCTAGAGGTCTTCAAATGAAAATATATCGTCGCCTGGTGCATTGAAAATTTCATCCAAAACAGAAGGGCCATCCCATTGTAGAGTTGTTCTCTTATTTCCTTGGTGGCTTCAATATTTATGAATATGTTGAAATTGTCGGAGCCAAACCTGGTTACAAAGGGGAATAAGCTAGGAATTTTATAAAAATAAAAAATAATGGAATCAAACTTCTTCAAGAGTATTTACAAGATCTTGCATCAATACTAGAATATATATCCAAGATTTAAGTAAGTTCTTTGAAAAATACCTAGAAAGAAATTGCATGTTTATTTTCTTGAATTGTTAGCCAAGATTCTACAGAAACCATTCCTCGACTGGCATTGTATATATTGCATTTCACTTTTCACGAAAACATAATCTTCGACTGGGAGAAATTTTTTTCAAATAATATTACTGCACAACTGACAAACTTCAAGACTGAGAAGAAATTTTATATGTATCCGATAAGTTTTTCATTAATCCTAGAATTACATGTTATGCTTTCACTCCTCTCATATCCCTCCTAATGTATCTCAACACTTAACCATTTCACCTGTTTCAAAATTCTGGGCTCATAGACTTGCCCTTCCATTCTAATCACTCACTCCGGCTCTCCATCATCACATGTCCCTTCTTTCACTTTTCTTGAATCACATTTAATGTTATCTTTATGGAATCAAATAATAAATTCATTTCTTAAAAGGTTATTAATTAATGGTGTTTATATCGAGGAAAATCACATTTATTTCAACTTAATTATTTCTTCGAAATAAATCTAACTTAAAATCATTTTACTGTGCAAATTAATATTACAAGAAAAGATCGCCAAAGCAATGAAGTTAGTCATGAGAAAATAACAGTTATGTGGAGATACCTTGAACCTCTTTGCCAGAGAGTATCAAAAATATCATTGGTCTCGGTCATATTGGTACTATTCAAATATGTTGGGTAAAGAAAATAACAAGGTGTGGAATTCAGGGATAGTTCTCACAGGTTGTGTCCCAGAGGTCTTTGAATGCAAATATATCGTCTCCTAATGCATCAACAAATTCATCCAAAATAGAAGGGCCATCCCATTCAAGAGTAGTTCTCCTATTTCCTTGGAGACTTCAATATTTAAGAAAACATTGAATTTGTTGGAGCCAAACCTGGTTTACAAAGGGGAAGAAGCCAGGAATTTTCTTAAAAGCAAAAATAATGGAATTAAATGTCTTTAAGAGTATTTACAAGATCCTGCATCAATTCCAGAAGATATATCCAAGATTCGAGTAAGTTATTTGAAAAATCCCTATAAATAAATTGCCTGGTTATTTGCTTGAATTGCTAGCCAAGATTCTACAGAAACCATTCCTCGATTGGGATTGTATATATTGCATTTCACAGTTCACAAAAATGCAATATTTGACTGGGCGAAGATTATTTCAAATGATATTACTGCACAGTTGAAAAATTTCAAGACTGAGAATAAATTTTGTATGTCATCTTATTTGATATTTTCTATCATCTATTGTCATGCTTTTAATGGTTTAAATATTGCCCAAAGGGTAAACACAAAGGTGGACCCTGTGACCATGTGGTATCAAGATTTGTGGAGGTAGAAGGTTGGCTACCATTTCTATGAAGTATATAATGATTTTGTGTCTAAATTTAAGAAACTATTATATGGGGAAGATGCTTCCTGAGTCTCATTGGAGGCATCAAATTTTCTGAAAGGGAAATGAATTCTTGAAAAAATGGATGATTACAATATCATTAGGGTTTTTTTTTCTAACGAAAAACCCATTTTTCTTCCATACTATGTATCCAAGAAGTTGTTGAATATTGAAATGGATAGACAATACAAATTATGGTTTCACACCTTTTCTGATAAAAGAAAAAAGAATTTCATACCTCTTCCATGGAAAGTTGGTAAAATTATTCTCATAGGAATTTCCAAGATTGATGAATATGCTTCTTATTTCGACCATTCCAACTTGAGATATGCAGAAGAAATCAAGGGATTTGACCCCAGTCATATTTTTTACACTCATTTGATTTCAGTCAGGCTCATCCCTACACTCATAAAATAATTTGTAAGCAGAGAAGAGGAAAATGATATCGATGAACCTAGTATTCAAGAAGTTGAGAGAGATTTCGAAAATATAGAAACTATCATAAGTACCACATAAGATAACAAGGAAATAGGTAAGCCTTCAAATGAGAATAATGCTCAGTCACCAGCTATTTCTCGAAGAAGTGTTCTACCCAAGATAAACCCTCAGCCCGAGACATCATAGCAAAGAAAAATATAGAGTAATAATTCAGGGGATGAAGAAGAAAGAAACCCTCCTCAAGGGAGCTTAGAAAACCCCCACAATTTAAAGATTAAAAGAAAAATAACTAATACAGAGCAAGAGGGAGGAGATACACATGCACTTGAACATCATTTATTATTGGATAATATGGACCTAGATGCAGATATCAAGAATATCACTTTCCCATATGAAAAAGAAACTTCTAGAGAAGATGTACAACACATTTCTACACTTATGGTCCAGGATGAGATATTTTCCGATGAAGAGACTTTTGTTGTACAAAATTCCTGTTTTGGCAAAGATTCTAAGAAATTGGCATTTGAAAGAACCATGATGAGTAAAAGTGGAAATTTGGGGCCTACAATTGATACATGAAACAAGTTTCCTTCTATATTGTCATCCATTCAAAAAGTTACAGGGGATGCATTGGATTTTTCAATTCCTAATATGGAGGAAGAAAATACTCATTTGAAAGAGAAAATTAAGAAATTGGAAGCAACTCTCATGCCTCGTTGATTCCCTCGTTGATACCTGTTATGGATTCCCTCGTTGCCATGATTCGACCCGAGAAAAAGTTTCAAGAAACCCTAAATTCAAGTCGAATTTTGTTTTAGGAGCACATAAAGAAAAGAATGTCTTTGACTATAGAGTTATGGGATTTATCAAAAAGATTTTCCTCTATAGGCCTCAAAATTCAGAACACTAGAGAATATTTGAATACATATATGAAAAATGATGAAGGTTTTTATACAGATGGAGTTGTGATGTTTGTAGTAAAGGTTTCAGAAATAAAGGAGTAGATGAGTAACCAAGAACATTTACCTTCCTAGAGCCACATCAAGAAACTAAAGGCCTACTGGATTGAAAGAATCAATGTATTGAAGCGATTGTTAAATAAATTGATTGATTTGTCAAGAAGGAAGATAAAAGCATACTCAAAACTTCTTAATTTAGATATTGATGGTACCACTACTGAAGTCTCGAACCCTAAGTTTATCTCAAATTCAATTCTCATGACTCGACAACAATTCAAAGAGAAAATTGAAGAATTAAAAAAGGCATCTGCTGAAAAGTTTGATACTATGATTGAGTTCAAACATGTTGATATTGACATCTGGCTTGTTTGAGTATACTAATAAAAACAAATATATTGAGAATACTTTGCAAAATTTATCTATTGATCATAGAGAAATCAAACATGAGTTGTTTAATATTAAAGGAAAAAAAGAAGTGATTGTTTCCCCATTAAGGAATTATATTCAAGAATGGTTAAGCAACTCAATTGCCAAGATTTTCGAAATACCAGTAGAAGCAGTTACAATAGGAAATCTAACAGCAACAAGCAAGGGTGAAAAATAAAAAACAACAAGAAAGTAAATGGAGAGATTCCATCATAGTAAGTCTATGTTGATCACATATTTGTTCCCTTATCAATTTTTCATCTAGTTATTCTTCTTCTTTAACTAGAAAGGTATAATTGAATCCTGATAAACTTCTTCTTTATCTTCTTTCTAGATTCCGTTGTTCAAAATACGCCCATGCAACTCTTTCTATTTCACACTTTCTTGTACATGTTTTCTTTATGGTTTGTGGGATCCCTAATCCCAGTGCCTTGGACAAACGCTTTAATTTCATGCACTATAATAGACATTATTATTTTTTAGAAATCCAAGAGAACTAATTCGGGATCAATTTTGACTGTATTTTACAAATATGGGTTTTCAGTATAAATTATTTAAAATTGATCTATCGTAATCTTCTTTTGAGCTCCATGAGTATTATGTTGGGTACGTGTTATATTCTTTGGATGCGTGTGTGTGGGAACATCGGATTCGACAAATACATTTGATGATCTCATCTTCCTTTTCCCTTTGTGTTGTGTGTGTCAGGCACTTTCCTAGGGGGGATCCCATCCCCCCCTTGGTTACATGCAGCGGTTTTCTAAATTAATCCCAGATTAAGGGATTATGGTTTTGGTAGGTATGGAATACCTAAAATATTGTATATATTGTAATGTGAATGGTGAAATTAATACAATGAAGATTTTAAAAGTGCAACACCAAGGAAGGATGGTTTTCTCTCGGTTAAGGGTTTCCAACGTAAATCTCTGTGTGCTGTGTGTATGAGCCATTGATTAATTTATGTCTTTCTTAAGAATTTGTATGCTTTTATTTACTTCATAGGTTTAAAACTTACATATTACTCTGTAAAATTTCTCTCATGCGAACGAGCCATCTTCCTTTATTTTGAATGTGATCAGAATATTTATTTCTGCTATGATGGATGTGAGGACATTTTAATTGTACACAATGTGTGATGTTTGAGATTCCTGGTCCACTTCTTGGGAATTCTATTTTATAAATATATTTTTACTTTTTAATGCTTAAATTTTTCTTGAGCATTAAAGATTGGACTATATTATGTGATATGACCCTATATTATTCTTGATTTGAAATTACAAAGAAAAATCATAATCCAAAGAGGAGTACCACCTCTATAAAAATGTAGGAGGATCCATATCCTCGCGAGGTTTCTGTTTTGGTCCTGACGGATTCAAGCGTCAACACCACTCCAACAAGAGGCTCATAACAACCTTCAACAAGCTAAGCAGAACAACTTCTTCAGCAAGGCAAGCAACTCACCAAGGTTTAGATTCAGCAAAGTCTTCTCCAGGGACTTGATGCAATGGAGATGATTGATTCCTAAGGGGAGAGGATTGATCCAGGTGGAAATTGGTGGCCACCCACCTATTCCACTGGCTCAAAACATGGGCTTACACCTTAGCAATTTTTAAATAGCTTTTCGAGAACTGAACTTTCGGGGTCATTTTGAGGCTCTAAACGATGATTTATGGGCACAAAAGTGCCCAAACAATAGCCAAAGACATGGTCTGGGATGAATGAAATATGTACTCCTTTGCTAGACATTTCCAACGAGGTATAGAATGGCCCAAATGGAGATTGTATCAAAATATTACGCCCTTGGGAAGTTGACGTACCAACTACCCCCATCAGGGCCCACAAACCTTTTTGTGTTTCATATTTCAGGGTTAGGGTTTTGGATTTTATTTATGTTAAAAAGGCCTCTAGAGCCTCATTATAAACATCATCATCTTCTTGCGAATGAGAATAGCCATCAAATCTCTTCTCATAGATAAGATGCCACCATTCTAGCGAGTCATTCACTTTGTAATTTTACAGTTTCTCTAGATTCTCTCATTAATAAAAATTGTGCATTACTGTATATATATGTTTATTGTAGTATCTATGTATATTTCATTGTTATATCTATTCCTTCATTTTGTTCTCAAAATAATCTAGATCAGTGGTATCAAGGCAGGCTACTCCTTGTTGTTTCTTAGTGCATGTCCCCGGCGAGGTCAAGGTATAGATATTTGGGTCTCGAGCTAGTTTCTCTCGAGGAAAAATTTTCTCGCCAACCCAAGCAACCTCCCATGGAGGAAGAGAAGAGGAACTATGGATCATAATATCCCATCAAGTTGTTACTCATGGAGACCCTTGCACAACAGAGGAATGATATGTTGGAGAATTTTTCCCAAATCCTTCAATGATTGTCGACAATAACAGACATGTGTTTGTCAAATAGTCGCTATGGAGACACTACCCCATTCAAGGAACAAATTTATTTTGATATTCTCACATTTGAAGGTCATATCGATGTGGATTCTTTGGAAAAATGACTAAATTTTCTAGAATTTTATTTCTTTGTTCACAATTTTTCCAACAGAGAAAAGATCACCATTGCACTTCTTAAAGCTCTCCCCCATGTCAACAATTGGTGGGAAACTTGCTTGGAAAAAAATTCCACAAAGGAGTCTAGAATATTTGGGGTTTCTCCCACTTGGGACCAGCATATGAGATGGACCAATCTGCATCAAAAGCGGGACCAAACAATGTCAGAGTTCAAAAATACCTTACATTCCTTGTGCACCAAGCTAGGTATCAAAGACTATGAGCATCATCTAGTTCTTAAATACTGTGGGTCTCTACAAAGTTACATCCAAATCAAAATGGAGTTTTTGGAAATATCATCAATGAGATCCGCTTATAGATATGTCGTCAAAATTGAACATAAATTTAAGCAGAAGAACAAGAAGGAATTTGGGTCTACAAATTCTCAACAACCAAAGTATGGTAAATGAAGCCCTAACTCATAGAATATTCAACCTCAATGAAACTAGTCCAAGACACAGAAAAAGAAGGGAAACATGAAGATGAAGAAGGACACTAGGAAGTGGTGAAACTTCCACAAAATCCGTTGGCACAACATCGATGAATGTCGTTCAAAACATTCATTGGTAGTCGAGCTCAAAGAAATAGATACAAGCCTTGACTCAGCCTCTGATTCAAACAATAATAAGATGAGATAGATAATTGATGCATAAAACATTGATATGTTGTGACCCCAACAATCCTGTAACCAAAAGAACCATAAGATCCTAAGAAGGGGGAGGGCTTTTTACATACATGGATGTGGTTTAAGGGGACCCCATTTCATTTTATTGTTTACAGTGGAATCCAAAAGAACCTCATCTCAGTAGAGGTCATCAAGTAGTTGGATTTAATTACAACACCACACCCACAACCATACAACATCAGATGGCTCCGCTAGGGATGAGATATTTGTGTCATCCAGTAGTGCCACCTGTCATATGGCTTCAAGCCCTTTAAGGATGAGGTAGTGTGTGATGTTTCCCCACTGGAAGTCTGTAATGTTATGTTAGACCAACCATATATGTGGAGGCGTCATGTTTTTTATGAGGAACAAAACCATAGCATTATTGTTACTCTAGGGGGTTATCCCTACAGGATACTAGAGGTAGTTCCAACTATTGTACCGACAAAACAATGCCACAAAGTAATCTCTCATATCGCAAATTTTAACCTCTTTACAACCTGGTCAAAAGAGAAGGACACTACAACTACTGTGGCCTCAACCCAAGACCCTTCTATCCAGTAGAAGTATATCAACAACATTGTAGAAGAGAACCTATATATTCCTACTGTACCTTCGGGGGTGCCTCCACACTACCTAGTCAAACCGAGTTATGATAAATCCCTTCATGTTCTTCAAGCTGCATCTTCACCAACAGAGTCCTCCCATATTCAAGAAGATCATGCAGCCATATTAGTTAAATAGATCCATCCCCTCCAACAAAAGGTTCGTGGCTAGAGGGTTCTCCCAAAAGGATGGATAAGACTACGATGAGATCTTTTCTCCAGTTTTCAGATACACCTCTATTAGAGCCATCCTATCTCTAGCATCATCCATGGGTTGGAGTTTATATCAACTGAATGTAAAGACCTCTTTTTCTCAATGGAGTAATTGAGGAAGAGGTATACATAGAGTAACCTCAAGGTTTTGAGGTACACCATAGAGAAACCCATGTATGCAGATTAAATAATGACTTGTATGGATTCAAGAAAGCTCCAAGATCTTGGTGTAGAGCCTCTCATTATTCAGGTTAGGAAAGACCTAGCCTCATAATTTGATATGAAGGATATCAGTCTCATTCACTATTAATTGGGACTAGAAGTATGGAAAAAGCATGGAGAAGTCTTCCTAGGGTAAGGGAAGTATGTTGTAAAAATATTTCATAATTTTGTGATGATGGATTGCAAATCCATGACAACT
This sequence comes from Picea glauca, assembly GCA_000966675.3. NCBI lineage: Eukaryota > Viridiplantae > Streptophyta > Pinopsida > Pinales > Pinaceae > Picea > Picea glauca. The sequence goes on from JZKD02S1557216.1 coordinate 609,796, forward strand.
CCTATGGTGATAGATCTGAGGAAGTTGAGAGAATTTGATTTTCATCCAGTAGACTCGTCCCTATACTGGTAGTTTATTGGCTCCTTGATGTATTTTGTAAATACCAGACTGAACATTTTCTTTGCTATGAACATGTTGAGCCAGTTCCAGGTGGAACCTAGACATGAGAATTGGATATTTACAAAGCATATCTTGAGATATCTCTCTGGGGTGATAACTTATGGTTTGATATATGTCTCAAACAATGAAGAACAACTGCATGGATATACCGATTCATATTGGGAAAGGAGTGCAAATGAAAAAAAGAGTACTTCTAGTATGTCTTTCAATTTGGGATCTACTATGATATTATGGGCTAGTAGGAAACAAAAATCTGTTGCACTCAACACTACACAAGCAGAATATATTACAACTTGTGATGCTTGTGCAGAAGAAATATGGATCCATAAATTGGTTTTTGGACCATTTGATCAAGTGTTGGATTTGACTGTGATATATTGTGATAATCATCGCTATGTGAAACTCTCAGAGAACTCGGTGTTCCATGACAGGTTGAAGCACATTCATATCAATTACTATTTTCTCTGTGATAAAGCCCATAAGGGAGAAGTGATTCCCCTATATATCTCCACTGATGAGCAAACAACATATATTTTGACAAATCCTCTATCCAAGATAAAGTTTGCATACTTGAGGGACAAGTTGGGACTTGTGGATATTTCTCCCTTGGTTGAGACGAAGGAGATGGATTCCTCGGTTGGAAGGGAGCAATGATACGGGGCACCATGGAATGTCAGTGAGCTGCGAATATGTATCATGCTAGTACAACCTAGACATGGTAATACATCTTAGAGATGATGACTGCATCATGCTAGATGTCATCATGCTATTAAAACTCAGATATGATACAAATGGTTGGAGTTGTTGATATAGTGGCTTGAGGAGCATCATGCTAGTACAACTTAGAGACAATGTTGGTGAGCCACATCATGCTAGATATGGCCATGCGATTACAACTTAGATGTGACATACAAATTAGATATGGTGTATTAACATCAAGCTAGATATGTCATGCTAGTGGGGCTTAGAGATGACCATACAACTTAGAGATGATGCAGGGGCCTCATGTCATGCTATATATGATAATGCAAGTACATATTAGATGTTGCATACAACTTAGATATGATGCATTGGCATCATGCTAGATATGTCATGCTAGTATGGCTTAGAGATGATCATACAACTTAGAGGTGACACAGAGAGGCATTGATCTACATCATGCGAGTATAACTTAGAGGTGGACATACAACTTAGATATGATGCACTGGCATCATGCTAAATATTTTATGCTAGTACGACTTAGATATGATGTATATGATACTCCATATCACGCCAGTACAACTTAGATATGATGTATTCACATCATGCTAGTACGAATTATAGGTGATGCAGGTGATGACATTGTTGATGCAGGATGATATGAGATGATATGATTTGATTGTTGTAGAGACTGTATGTCTCTGAACAGTAGATGTATTATACTGTGGTGGTTGTGTTCCACTAGTAGTGACTATGTGTCACTGGTTAGTAGTCGTGTGCTACTAGGAGTGGTTGTGTACAACTACGTAGTAGTTGTGTACTATTATGGATAAACACAGTTGTGTTCTATTGGATGGCATTGTAACAGTTGTATGCTACTAACTAATTTTCATGGAGGCTACCACTATTGTTGGAGATGATTGCCAACTAGATGGATAGTTAGTGTGTTGGTGGACAAACATTCTCCAAGCAGAGAATGGCCCAGGAAGAACAAATTGTTGGTGGACAGACATTTCCCTATGGAGAATGGTCTAGGTTGACATATTGTTGACTTATCATGGATTGGTATTTTCTTAAGGCATAGATTGTGGCCCAATTAGGAAAATGCTTCAGGACCGATATTCTCTTAAGGCATAGTTATTGGCCCAATCAGGTTGAATAGTCCACCCACTATGGACATGACGTCCTGATTAGGGTGGTTGATATGGGACCGATATTTTCTAAGGAATATGGGTAGAGATTAATCTCTATGGTGCATATGACCCAATTAGAAAGTAGTCATAGATTGAAATTCCTATAGGAATGATCTCTATAGACCATGGCGTGGCTTTCAACATATGGGAGAACTGACATTCTTCTAGGACGTAGGTTCGGATTAGAACAATGTTCCTTGTATTCCATTGTGGGGCTTTCAACATCTATTGGGAAAACTATTATTCTAAGACATATGTCTGGATTACAAGAATGGTTCGTGTATAACTCTATCGATTGGGTGACTCATGCGAGACACTCTGTTGAGTGCGTTGAGTTCAACACATGACTTATTCATTATCATGCTCGATTACTCAAATGGAGTATGGCCTCGAGAGATGATGAAAACGATGATGTATGTTGATTTCAGGATGCTATCAGATGATAATGATAGTGATGATGATGCTCGTGACTTGATCTGCATGATCAAGAGATAGAATGTGTGGATATGATGATGCTACCAACATAATGGTCTGTGTGTGCTCAAGACCATTATTGTTAATACCTCCCTACCTAGGAGGGAGTGTTTATGTTATGGTAGTTGCAGGAGGTATTAACCTCCGCATGTAACCTTTGACTAGAATGGAATATTTCAGAAGAAAGGGAAACCCTAAACAAATGTGGGAAAAAACAGGAAGACAAGTCAACCTAGTAGAATAAATAATATTAGAATATCATCTTCCAGAAATACATGTCGGATCCAGAAGAAAAAGATAAACATAAAATATAATTACCATAAATTCATGTTGGCCCAGCCAGAAAAATTCATTGGACAGATTAATATAAATAGAGTATGCTTTAGCTCATTTGTACACTAGTCAGAGTGCAAGCCTTATGGAGAGTTGAAGTTGCAGTTTCAAGGAGGAATAAGGGTGTATGGTCATCTCTTGGTCTTGGTCGCTCTCTAGTGCTATCAAGTGATATTTTTAGTGATTCTCTTGGTGATATTATTGGTGATGTACTAGCTAAGTATGATGCACATTTGAGGGAATAGTTCAGCTGCAACTACTGCATTTGTGTATGGTACTTGTTCTGTGGATATGGAGAATCTCTCTTGTGAGCTAACCTTGAAGAAGGATTTCTCTACTTGTCTTGAGTTGTTGATGCGATTAGCAACTAGATTTTATTTGTTGGTTCTAGTATGGCTTTCCAGAATAATTCTGTCAAAGGTTAATGGTGCTCGGGGGTGGCTGCGTGCCTATGGTTGGGTGAAAATATTTTATATTGTCTATGGTTAGATGAGCACATCAATATTTTAACATGGA
>JZKD02S1557216.1:634577-647856 GCA_000966675.3 Picea glauca
TATCCATGGGACCCTGGTATATGGTTGTACATCAAGCGTTGAGGACAACGCTTTCATAAGGGGGATGGAATGTAAGGTAGCTAGAGAGATAGTGGGGGGGGGCAGAGGGCCCATAGTGATAATAGTGGAGGTTATTCAATGTAAGGTGGACTAGGTCCACTATATTATTAAATAAGGCCCACTACGGTAGTTAGATATAATAAATGTAAGAGGACTTCTTAGAAGGTTCTACTTCTAGAAGATTCCTCCTCTAGAATGTTCTTAGGTGATGGTAGAACTATATAAAGGGATTCAAGCAATGTAATGAGACATAAAGATAATTATTGTATTTGGAGCTGAAGCTCAGTAGGAGGATGCCCCCTCGAAGAGGCAAGTGAACAGGAGAGGATCCCTTCCATAACAAGATCCATTGTATGGTGTTGCCCTACCTCAAGGGTTTTGGATATTTCTTGTGTTCATTGTTATGATGAATGGTTTATGGTTTATTCTTCTATATCAATTGTGGTTCTTTTGTATTCAACATTTGGTTCTTAACACAACACCTATGGCAACTAGTATTAAACTGAGCAAGTATGATGAAGGATCATATGTTGATCTAACTCTGTATAAGAGGATGGTTGGAAGCCTTATGTAATTAACAACAAACAAAACTAATATTGTGTTTGTTGTAAGTTTTATTTCTAGGTTCATGGAGACTCCAAAGAGTACTCAGTGGCAAGTAGGAAAGAGGATCTTGAGATATGTTGTTGGAACAACTGAATTTGGTATTCGATACACATCAAACTTGAACTTTGAGATGATCGGATATACTGATAGTGATTTTGCAGGTTCCATTGATGACAAGAAAAGAACATCTGGATATGTGTTCAGTCTTGGATCTAGAGCAATGGCATGGGCATCAAAGAAACATCCCATTGTGACTCTATCTTCTACTGAAGAAAAGTATGTTGCAACAACTGTAGCTGCATGTCAAGATGTGTGGATGAGAAGGGTCTTGAATGAATTGTTGCATGACCAGAATGATGCAACGCAAATTGTCTGTGACAATAAATCTATCATTACATTGTCAAAGAATCATGTTTTTCACAAACAGAGTAAGCACATTGATATAAGGTATCATTTCATTCAAGAGCTGGTAAGTGGAAACGAAATTTATGTTCATTTCTGCATATCTGAAGAACAACTTGCAGACATATTTACGAAACCTTTGGGAAATGAATTATTCAAAATTCATAGGAAAAATATTGGGGTCTGTAAGCTGTAATGCATTGTTTACACCAATTTTGTTTTTGTCTTTGAAATGATTAAGAGGGAGTATGTCAGAGATTAATCATTTCACCACCTGGATAGCGGTGGATCGGTTGTCGTCTTGACCCTTCAAGACTTGAAGATTTAATTACTCTAAATGGTGGCCGCCTTAACCTTTGAAGGAAACAAAATTCTATCACCACCTTCATTAAATTTTATCATTTCTAAAATCGTAGGGGCAATTGGTGTTAGTATAAATAAATGCAGAACGAATTGTAATTTGGTTGTGATCTAAAGAATCACATTTTTTAATACAAGTAATTTTTTAATTCTCTCTATGGATTCTGCGTTTATGATTTCTTGTGATTGAGTTTGTAAAATCATTTCATTCCTTGATCGAATTAGTTATACTGCTTTCAATTTGATTTAACGTAGCAATTATTTTGATTTTAACGATTGCGAACCCGGTTTTATATTTATTCGGAGTTTACCTGTTAAATTCCCATAGAGTTCTGTTTGTTTTACCAAAAAATCTGAACCCAAAAGTGGTGGGCCCCAAAGTTTGTATGTATTTCACAATTTGACACTTCTTCTTTCATTTTTCTTTTGCATCGGGTGTTGTCAAACCCCGAACTCTGATCTTCCTGGGCCCATGACTTGATTTCATTTTTTGAATCAGCAATTCTCATTGCATTGTGTTTTTGTATCGATCGTTTGTAAACCTCGATACCCGAAACCCTGAAAGAGCTAGGCCCACAGCCTTCTCGCAATTTTTCAATTCGACAAATTCTTTGGGTATTTTGTTTTGGCATCGAGGGCTTGTAAACACCGAACCTTGAGTGTCGACTTGCCTCTGATTTTCAAAGGTTTTCTGCTTATTATGAAATTCAAATACTATGATCCATATATATGGCTATCACATGGATGCCTAATAGGTTATCGCATAGCACTATGATCCATAAAAGATTAATATGATCGCATGGATGTCTAATAGGCTATCGCATAGCACTACGATGCATAACTGATTATTATTATATATATACATACATACTTTAAGCATGATTGATATTATATATATACATAATAACCATGCCCTCCAATATCAATAACCATGCTGTCTAATTCTTGATAAAGAAATTCAACCTGTAACACTCATTGGGTGAAAAACTAACTTATCATACAATCCATACATCTGTATTTCTACGATCATCGTGAGAGACACGGACCCTGTCGTCTTTGATTAGACCACTTCTCATAGAATTCACAGAAAAGTGTCAATAACCCTACCGTCCAATCCTTCAAAAAGAAATTCAAACTGTGACACTCGCTGGGTGATGCCTTCAGCGGTCTGCGGGCTTGTAGGCTTCATGTAGACTTGTAGGCTTCGTGCCAAGTTGTAGGTTTTATGTCGAGTTGTAGGCTTTCGTGTCGAGTTGTAGGCCTTTGTGTCGAGTTGTAGGCTTCATGCCGAGTTTTAGGCCTTATGCCGAGTTGTAGGCTTCATGTCGAGTTATAGGCTACTCCAGTGAGATGGTATGGTATGCTGAGTTGTTTCTACACCAGTGAGACAGTCGAATACCCTAGTGGCATAGTGGAGAACCTGTATGGCTATGATGGTGTTGCTCATAATATGATTAGGGTGATCATGAGATAGACTGCGTAGCTCTGCTGATGCTATCGGTCTCCAAGACCATGTAGGTGTTTCCCATTCCATGTGAGATGGATGGATAATGATGATAGTAATGATGATACTCACAACATGGGTGTAGCCATGGGTGAGCATGTCATGTGGGTGCATCCCATAACGATGATGGTGACACACACTACGAGGTGTATATCTAGTGTTCTCTAACGATTTTTTGCCCCTGGACAAGATTGACAGGTCCACATGGGTGTATTCATATGTGACGTATTGACGCTACTAGTAGCATGGTATGCATAACCATGACGAGAGGATCATGACATAGTGATCAAGGCTATGAAGACCAAAAGGGAACATCATGGTTAAATACCTCTCTAGCTAAGAAGGAGTGTTGATTTTTTGGTAGTTGTGTGAGGTATTAACCTCCATGGATAAACCTTTGACTAGAATAGAATATTTTGGAAGTAAGAGAAAACCTAAACAGATCTGTGAAAACCCTGGAAGACAAGTCAACTCAGCAGAATAAGCAATATTGAAGTATTATATGCAAAAAATAACAAGTCGACCATGCTTGAAGAGACAATTGTTCACTTGGCCAGATTAGTATAAATAGAAAGCACTTTAGCTCATTTGGTAAAAACACACACTCACTTAGTTGGTGCACATATTTTAGAAGTGCATTAGCGACAGAAGTAGTGCGCAAGTCTGGAAGAGGAGCAACAACAACAGTGGTGCAATACACTCTTGTTCACCCTTTTTGGTACTCTTGTGCGCTACCTTGGAGAAGGTATGCTCTATTGTTTTTTCTATTGGTTCTAGTGTGGCTTTCCGGAATCATTCTATCTAGAAAAGGTTAAGGTGCTTGGGGGTGGCTTTGTGCCTATGTTTGCGTGACAATGGTGTAGCATTGTCTATGGTGAAAGGAACACGATATTCTAGCATATTTCACATATTGGGAAGCATGTTCTACCCTTGAGATCATTGTTTTTTTAGTTGAAATAATCTTTGTAGAAGGGTAGTCTTGGTCCAATAAGATGATATTTGGGTTGAGGTGAAACCCTTCCTAACTATTGATGTAACATTGGATAAATTGAAGTTTGTTGGTGTAATTTCCTAGTTATGGTAGTCCACTCCATATACGAGGTTTGTTTTAGCTAAGGAAGAAGATTAAGTGTGGCATGTTTTTTCTCTTTTAATCTTTTGGTGAAATCATATTGAAGAACTGATGTATTATTGGTTGTTCATTCTATAAAAAGGTTGTCCTACCTTATGTACTTTATTTCTGGTTTCATATGTGGCTATTTCTTTAATTGTTCATGGTTGTGCATTATTACATGGTTGTGATTTCATGTTTGTGATGGCGCATCTTGTATAACAACTATCACTTATTCTTGCATAGTATGAAAACCTATTTTGGAATTATTACAACACATAAGTGAATGGATTGATTTAGTCTTCTCCATAATATTCAAACCCTCTTGCTCTTTGATCTTGAATTTATGGTCCCATTGGATAGACAATAGTCTTTGTAGTCCACCCTCCCTTTATTTCTAAAGTTTATTATGAACTTTTTTTCTAGGTTTCCCCTTTATGAAAAAGGGACGGCCTAAAGTGAAATAAATGAAAAAAAGAACAAGTCTAAAGTGAAATAAAAGTAACATTTGTCTTGGTGACAATAGAAAAATGATAATGCAAAACCTTCTTAAGTACCTCTAAGGTTACAATTCATTCATGGACTTAAATATCTTTGAGTGCAAATATTTGGTTGAAAGAAAAGTGAACCCCAATCCAAATTCCAATAAGATTATTAAATCAAAACACCAAATAAATCACTATGACATGGGATAAGAGGAACTCGTTCCACCCGTCTTCCCAAACACATTTCTAGCATAAATCTAAAAAATATTTATGTATGAAAAATCAAATATTATTGATGCCCTAATATTATCACTTTGAAAGGTCGATGCACAAACACTACTTTTCTGAAAATAGAAAATCCTTCCTAGTTAGTAATATTAGTGATCGATGCCCTGGTCTCTGTTGGGTGAAGTAAGCATCGCTGAAGTTCTCAGTAGCTTCTAATATTACTGATGGATGCCCTGGTCTCTGTCGGATGCCGGATGTGCCAGATCCGACGACGAAACCATCGCTGAAGTTCTCAGTAGCTTCTACTATATCTCTGTATTTCATTATACCTTGTACTCCTCCAGAAGAAATAGCCGTTTTAGCATGCTCGTTCTGTCTTTTAATCTTCGCCCTTGACACTTTTATCATGTATGTCAGCGCAAGGATGAATATGGTTATGGTCCCAATACAAGCGACGGTAATCCCTGCCCTCCGACTGAACTTAATTTTTTCTTTTTACGTCCCACTTCTGAATCGGAGCAATTCATCGTTGTCGGAGGTCCGCAAAGGCCTGGATTTCCCTCAAATGCATTCTGCGGGCCTTGTAAAAATGCCCTCAATGAAAGAGAAGTTGAAATAATCCAGGCTTATCATCCCAATGAGAGGTTGTTATGGGAGACGTCCTACGATACAAGGAACATCAAGCTGCCTATCTGAGGAGGAAGAGATCCTGATAAGTGTTCCAGCTTAGATCTAACCCATATCTGAGACTGGCTGCAAGCTTTCCCAACTCGAGGGGAATGGTCATGCTCAGTATAGTTCGCTTAATTGTCTGCAATACCCCAGGGAACCGGGGATCCTTCCTGTTAATGAGTTTACACTCAAGTTTAATGTTAACAGATTCAGAAGATGACCCAAAGCTGCCGGTATGCTGCCTTCCAACGAGTTTCCGCTGAAATCTAAAACCTGCAAATTAATTAAATTGCCTACCTCTGCAGGAATCGTTCCTTTGAGATTATTGCGGCTCAAATTGAGCTTTCCCAGATTTCTCAACTCTCCTATTTCGGGAGGAATGACACCGCTGAGATTGTTGTCCGCAAGGAGGATATTAGTAAGGTTCTGCATCCGTCCCAGGGAAGAAGGTATACTTCCATGGATGTTGTTCTAAGAAATCTCAAGGTAATACAATGCGGAGAGCATAGAAATATTACTTGGTATGAAGCCCGTGAAGAAGTTGTTCTGCAGTCGGACGCGTTGTAGTGAGACGCAGTCTTGTAGAAGACTGGTGATGTTACCCTCCAGTCTGTTATTGAAGATGACAAAATGGGTCAACGACCTAGCGCCCAGGACGAATCGATCCGCTCAATCCGTTGAAAAATGATTCAAGCGACTCGAGGTTGCTGAAGCTTCCAAGCGCAGCAGGCAGCAGACCTACGAAATTGTTTTTACTCAGAGACAACATTGTCAGATTCGAAAGAAGGCCGAGTCCTTGAGGCAAAGTGCCTTCAAACTTATTGAATGATAAATCCAGAATCTTCAGGCTTGTAAGATTGGAAAAAGATGAGGGGATCAACCCGGACATGTAATTGAAATCGAGCTTCAAGACCGTTGAATTCTTCAGATTGCCCATTTCATATGGTATAGGTCCGGTCAGATCGTTGTTAGATGCATCAAATGCCTCCAACTTCAGCAGTCCACTCAAGTTATATTTTCCAGATGATTGTCATAAACCCAAGATGATTGTCATAAACCCATAAATTTCTCAGATTTTCCATGATTGTCATAAACCCATAAATTTCTCAGATTTTCCAACAGAGTTATCTCCCCTGGTATCGTACCATGTAAGGAGTTGTTAAAAACAGAAATGGTTTCAAGGCTGCTGCAGTTGTCGATAGAAGAAGGGATAGTACCCGTCAAATGATTATTGAACAGAACCATCGTTACAAGCCTTTTCAAATTCCCAATCTCCCATGGAATCTCTCCTTGCAGTTGTCGATAGAAGAAGGGATAGTACCCGTCAAATGATTATTGAACAGAACCATCGTTACAAGCCTTTTCAAATTCCCAATCTCCCATGGAATCTCTCCTTGCAGTCCAGAGGTTGAGAAGAACATGTCAGCATGTAATCATTTCACCCTCTCTGTGCAAACGGTAAATCGTTGGCTTGACCCTTCAAGACTCCAGGATTAACCACCCATTACAATTTTTGTCTTACATAGCTTAAACGGTGGCCACCTTAACCTTTCAAGGCAACTAAACACCATCACCGCCTTGATTAAACTTTTTAGAGGATTGAAGGGGCAATTTGTTAGTGTTTAAAATACCACAGTTGAATTGTAAAGTCAGGACAGACAAGAAGCTTGAAAGTTTTTTGAATAAAATTTGTTATTCTGTGTTTGGAGTGCTCTGTGTTTATAATTTTGAGTTATTGAGTTTGTAAACTTTATTTCTAGTTTTTTCTTCTTCTGGTTAGCTATCAGCTCGTGCAATAGAGCCCTTCACCTTCCAACACACAAATACTCAAAACCCCCAAGCACCGAGTTCACAGTCTATTCGCAATATCGCGACTCGGGAGCATTCGTTTCATTTGATTTTCGTGTTGGGTGCTTCAATCGCTGAACCCCGAAGTTATGGGCCCCACACCTTTCTCGTCTTCTCGTGTCTCACAACTTTGCAACCATTTTTGCATTCTTGTGTCTCACCTCTCCAACCGCCGAAACCCGAATTACTGGGTTCCATGACCTGCTCGCGTATCGCGAACTCGACAATATTGTTGTGGTGTGTTTTTGGTGTCCAGGCGTTGTAATCGTCGAGACCCGAGTGTCGATGTGCCTCCTACGTCACCCACATTTTGGTATCAGAGCCTGTATTGTATCCTGTCAGTTGCTCATTGTCCCTGTTTGTGCCCAATTTTACTGTGCGAGAATTTATTTGATTCCTTTCAAACTTTTATAAATGGATGCGTCTAGTAGCAGTTCATCTCATATTCAGGTTCTTGTTCTGAACGAGAAGTCATATGATTCTTGGTATATTCGGATGAGGACGATTTTGCGTTCTCAGGATTTGTGGACTTATGTTATTGATGGTTATGCCGAACCAGCTGATGCTACAACATAATTGGCTCTGTCTAATGTTGACCGTGTTTTGTTGAAGAAAAACAGGAAAAAGGATAATAAAGCTCTTGGATTAATCCAGCAAGGATTAAATGAAGCCATTTTTATGAAGATTGCTAGTGTTTCATCTTCGAAGATGGCTTGGGACATTCTTGAAACCTGTTATCAAGGAGTGTCCAAGGTGAAGATAGTCAAGTTGCAGAACTTGAGAAGGTATTTCAAAAATCTGAAGATGAAGGATATTGAAAGTGTTGATACTTTCACGACTCAAGTAATGAGTGTTGTGAACCAACTTAGGTAGTATGGATATGATATTGAGAATAAGAGAGTTGTTGAGAAATTTCTGAGAAGTTTACCCAAGAATTTTGAACCCATTGGTGTACCCATAGAAGAATTTAAGGGTTTAATTCAAATGCAAATTGATGAGTTAATAGGTTCCCTTGTTGCTCTTGAATCTAGGATATCTAGATATGAAGAAGGATCATTGGAGCATGCTTTCAAATCCCAACTGCATGTTACCACAAGCAGAGGCAGAGGAAGGTTTCATACTTGTGGAAGAGGAGGTCGATTTTTTGGTCGAAGGGACAACAGAGCTGAATCAGAGTCTGAGCAAAAGTCCCAACAGAATCCTCCTAATGTAAGAGGGAGCAGCAGGAAACCCCGGCAACAAGAAAATCAGAGGTATAATAAAACTAAAGTACAATGTTATTATTGTAAAAAGTTTGGGCATTTTGCTAGCAAATGTTGGAAGAAACAGGCAGATGCTGGAAAGAAATCTAGACATATTACAAATGAGTCTGAGGATCATTAAAATCTCATGTTTTTGATCTGTAATGTCACTCAGGAAAGTGCAAATGATATTTGGTTTTTGGATAGTGGTTGCAGTTACCACATGAATGGTAATAACAATTTATTTTCATTTATTGACAATAGTATTCAGTCTAAAGTAAAACTAGGAAATGACAGTAAGGTTATAGTTAATGGTAAAGGTGTAGTTCTAGTTTACAGTAAGGATAATCAGAAAAGAAATATTGATGATGTTTATTTTGTGCCTAGTCTAAAATGAAATCTTATTAGTGTTGCACAACTCATGGAGAAAAAGTACAGAGTGTTCTTCAAGAACAAGGTATGTACAATCTATGATAAATTTCTCAGCAAACAGTTGATTGCAAGAGTAGAGATGAACAAGAATAGAATGTTTCCACTTGTTATGAAAAATGATTTGAGTGGTTCTTTGAATGCTTATAAAGTTAGAAGCTTAGATGAATCTTGGTTATGGCATTTGAGATATGGTCATTTACATTTTGGTGGCTTAGATCTGTTACATAAGAAACATATGGTAAACGGGTTACCTTATATTCAACAACCTGCAAGCTCTTGTGAGAGTTGCATACTTGGAAAATATCACAGAGAGAAATTTGTTTCAGGTGTTTGCTACAGAGAAAAAGCTCCATTGGAAATTCTCCACACAGATTTATGTGGACCTATGCAAACACCTTCTTTAACTGGCTATGTTTATTTTATGACTTTCATTGATAATTTCAATAGGAAGACTTGGTTGTATTTGTTGAAATAGAAATCTGAAGCCTTTGATGTTTTTAAGAAGTTTAAGTCTATGGCTGAGAATGAGAGTGGTCAAACCATTAAAATATTAAAGTATGATAGAGGAGGTGAATACAAACTTAATGAATTCATTGAATTTTTTTATCTTCATGGAATTAAAACGTGGTTTACTGCTCGATATACTCCACAACAGAATGGAGTGGCTGAAAGGAAGAATCAGACCATCATGGATATGGCTCGAAGCATGTTGAAAGAGAAGAATCTTTCAAACGAATATTGGGGAGATGTGGTTCTTTTCTCTATTTTTATCTTGAATAGAAGTTCGACCAAGAACGTGAGGGATCGTGTACCTCAGGAAGCCTGGGATGGTAACCTTTGCAATATTTCTCATTTCAGAATTTTTGGATGTGTTGCATTTGCGCATGTACCTACTGAAATGAGGAGGAAGTTGGATGACAGAAGCGAGAGATGTATCTTTGTTGGATACAGTGAAGAGTCTAGGGCATATAAACTCTACAATCCCATCAACCAGAAATATGTAATCAACAGAGATGTTCAATTTAAAGAAGATGAAGTCGGGGATGGAAGTATTGACAAATCAATTTCAGAGGGAGTTGTGTTACCCCGTGAAGATGATGATGGAGCTAAGTAGGCTGAAGGAGATGGACAGATGGTTCCACATGCACATACGCCTACAGCAAGAAGTCCAACAAGGCAAGCACCATATTTTTGCCCATCTCGATTGAGAACGTCCAGAACTCATGAGCGTGGTGAGCCATCTGGACATGGTGGACATTAATTAGATTCACAGGTAAGTAGTGAATCAAATCCCACTTTAGCTTCATTAAGAAACATATTTAAAGGACAGAATACTAGAAGCTTAAGAGAATTGTATGATCAGAATGAAGAAGTAGATCAGATTTCAAATTTTGCATTAATGGCATGTGATCCTGTAAGTTTTGATGAAGATGCTAAAGAGGATGTCTGGATAAAAGAAATAGATGAGGAGATTGATTCCATTGAAAGAAATAACACTTGGGATCTTGTAGATTTACCTTAAGGTAAGAACAATATTGGTCTTAAGTGGGTTTATAAGACTAAGTTGAATGCAAATGGTGAAGTCGAAAAGTACAACGCAAGACTTGTAGCTCAGGGGTTTAGTCAGCAACCCGATATTGATTACAATGAAACATTTGCTCCTGTAGCAAGAATTGACATTGTGAGGATGGTATTAGCTATTGTAGCTCAGAATAGATGGATCATGCATCAAATGGATGTCAAATTTGCATTCTTGAATGGATATTTGGAAGAAGAGGTTTATGTAAGACAACCTTTGCTTTATGAGATTGATAAACACAGAGATAAAGTTTACAAGTTAAGGAAAGCTCTATATGGATTGAAGCAGGCATCTGGAGTTTGGTATAGCAAGATTGATGAATACCTTATCAGTGTTGGATTCAACAGAAGTCCAAGTGAACCAACTTTGTATACAAAGGTAAACCAGAAAGGTAAAATTTGGATTGTCTGTTTCTATGTTGATGACCTGATTTTTACTGGAGATCTATTTGTAGATGATTTTTAAAATTTCATGAAAACAAAGTTTGAGATGATTGATTTAAGATTGATGAAGTATTTTCTTGGAATTGAGTGGATCAATCTGATGATGGCATTTTCATTTGTCAAACTTACTATGCAAATGAAGTATTGAAAAGGTTTAAAATGTTGAATTGTAAACCAGCTGCAACACCTATGGCAACTGGTATTAAACTTAGCAAGTATGATGAGGGATCACATGTTGATCCAACTCTGTATAAGAGGCTGGTTGGAAGCCTTATGTACTTAACAACAACTAGACCCGATATTATTATTTGTTGTAAGTTTGATTTCGAGATTCATGGAGACTTCAAAGAATACTCATTGCCAAGAAGGAAAAAGGATCCTGAGATATGTTGCTAGAACAACTGACTTTGGTATCCGATACACATCAAGTTTAAACTTTGAGTTGATCAGATATACTGATAGTGATTTTGAAGGTTCGATTGATGATAGGAAAAGCACATCTAGGTATGTGTTCAGTCTTGGATCTGGAGCAGTGGTATTTGTTGGCATGTTTTTAGACAGAGGCAGAGTATTTGTTTGTCATTGATGGAAAGCTCAGCCCGACGATGACGAACAAGAGAAAGTGGAAAGACCAGCAGCGCAACGATGATCGCATGGCAAGATTAGAAGTGTAAACTCCATTTCGGAGTTTCATATACCCGGAGTTGTAGGAGTCAAGGAAGCAACTCACGGCAGAAAATCATGAAATGTGAAACTTTGAAATACCAGACCATTGATCTGACTCCATTTCGGAGTTTCGGATACTGGGAGTTGGAAGTGTCGAAACACTTCATCATAGAAATGTTGAAATGTCGATATGTGAAACGTCCAATTACCTGACCATTAATCTTACTCCATTTCGAAGTTTCAGATACCGGGAGTTGGAAGTGTTGAAACACTTCATCACAGAAATGTCAAAATGTCAAAATGAAAAAAACACCTTTTGATGTAGGTTTCGGATACCGGGAGTTGGAGTGTCGAAACACTTTACCACAGGAATGCCGAAATGCCGAAATGCAAAAAACACCTTTTGGTGTAGGTTTTGGATATCGAGAGTTGGAGTGTCGAAACACTTCACCATAGGAATGTCGAAATGTTGAAATGTCGAAATGCGCAAAACACCTTTTGGTGTAGGTTTCGGATACCGAGAGTTGGAGTGTCAAAACACTTCACCACAGGAATGTCGAAATGTCGAAATGCCGAAATATGAAAAACACCTTTTGGTGTAGGCAATGGTCACCGTCAGTGGTCATGTAAGAGGGAGGAGCTAACACCAAGCTAAGCTCCTTTTCAGGGATTCTAACATGAAGAGTCAAGACTCTTCACCACAGGAATGTTGAAATCCCGAAATGCCAAAATGTGAAATGGAAAAACAAACGCAAGACCTTGCGGATTTAATCCATTGGTGTTGTTTATTTGAGCATCTGATCGAAGGGATATTTTTTATCTTTATGATTAACTATTCAGTTACAATTCAGTTAGCAGAACTGAATCATGGTTCTTGGACGGTTGGCGATTCAGTTGCTGAGGCGTTTTTTCCCAAGAAAATTCGAGGTGTAACCCAAAGATGAAGCGGATAAAAGATATATTTTGTGACTATGCACGAGTGGTTGTGATGAGTGAAAAATGAATTGAACCATAGAAAGGTAAAATTACAGTATGCGCAGTGGAAAGAAAACAGAGAGATGAGGAACAGAAGCTAAATATAACAGAATAGTGGAAGAGAGAAGAAAGTGCACATATCAAAGATGCATATCTGTGAGAAGAAGATAAATCCAAGGTGTGCATTCTGAGACAGAGGATAAGATCAAAAAGTTGAAGAGGATGAAAGAAGAGAGACACAGATGTAGGTAGAGCAGAGCAGCATAGTTGAATAGTGATAAGCCTGGTATGCAAATGAAAACTATTGAATCACTGTAATAATTTCACAGAAAGCAAAGTTTTATATTTCAGGGTGTTTGGCAGGTGCTAGGGAGGATTGTTTTCCTCAGAGGTTCAAGTGGGTGCTTGAACACAGGGAGTTGTAGCTTCCATCTGGTTGTAGCCAGAGAAACCAGGGTGGCAGGGCGGTGCAAGGGAGAACAAATGTTCTCTGTTATACAGGTTGGAGCCTGTGTAACTGGAAGTTTGTGCTTCCATCCAGTTGGTGATGGAACACTCAGGGAGTTGGTGCTTCCTTCTAGTGGGTGCTAGAGAAACTAGAGAGTTGGTGCTCTCAAACAAGTTGGTGCTTGTATAAGTGGAAGTAGGTGCTTCCATCTAGTCGGTG
>JZKD02S1557216.1:659408-678495 GCA_000966675.3 Picea glauca
AAAACAATAATGAGTCATATTTACATCAAACACTATTGGGTCCATTACCCAAACCTTTGTGCTATGGGTCTTTCTTCAAGGGTTGACATCAATGAAAACCAACCTTAATCAACATTCTTCTCACACTTAAACTCAAATCATTGACAAAAGTTAATGAGGACCTCACTTCCCTGTGCATTGCTTGTCTAGTTTCTGTGATTAAAATCATTCTTATATTGATTTTTGTCCATTTGATCTATACTGATAAAACAAACATCCACAAACATTTTGATGGGTACTGGGATTATCCTCTTGTAGTTTGAGGGTGACTCTCAGTGCTAACATTAATGGCATCGTTGTCAGCAACATAAATGAAGAAATCTTCCCTAGGAGAACGACAATGATCAGATCTGATATTTCATGGTGAACAAAGACTAGACACATTCAGACTGCATATCATTCACCTGGCAGCACCATGATTAAAGAATCCAGTGGTGACTCCACAAGTTTAAAAAGTCATATTTTCATATGGAATCCATCTTGGCTCAGAGGTTTTCTCCTTTTAATTTCTCTGTTGTTCATGGTTTTCCAAATTTTGTTCCTACTATGGATGAGTGAGGTGATTTTTTTCCTACATTTGGAAAACATAGAGATGACAACCATGTTGAGAATCTGCTTGATATTCATAAACTCATGCACTAGTGGGGAATACATCATTAGGATATATTAATGAATATGTTCATGTTCTCATTATAAGGAGATGCTCGTGAGTGGTATCAATCCTTTCCCCCTGCTAGCATCTCCTCCCTAGAACAGTTTCATGCAGTTTTCAATATACATTGTCAAAAGTTTTATTCCTCTGAGTTAATTTGTCATAGTTGTTGTGAGGAGTATAAAGACTGTGTTCAAGATATAGCTAATCCTTATGAAGGTTGTGAAGATGAAGAAGATTCCTTTGATGATGAATCAATTTTTTCTCTTCCCTGTTCATCTATATCTGATGAAAACTGTGTTTGTTGTCTCAGCAAGGAAAGTGCATAAATTGAGCCTATTTTGGAAGATGATATTATTTATATCCATGTCCCTAAAAATCCTAAGTATGAGAAACCTACTTTTGACTCATATGATGATGATGAGATACTGCTTCCTGGATTGAATCTTGAAAGGCAGTGTGTGTTTAGTAATGAAGAACAATTTTCTCTTGTTGGAAAAAAGTTACCTCTTGGTATGTCATTCAAGGCTCCTCCTTTATTTGATAATTATGGAGACAATGATGAAGATGTGGAGGTGTTTTTCGAAGAAAATAGAATTAGTAGCCAACCTTCTGATGAAAATGAAAGCTTCATCCAAGAGCAACATGTTAAGGAGAAAGAGCCATCCATTGATATACATGAGGAGATTTTTTACCATCAGCTAGCAGATATGATCGGAGTAGACCAAGGAGAAGTGGATCAGTAGCCTGCATCCTCCTTTCAATCACTACACTTTCCACAGACATTCAACCAGATGTGAGCAACTATAAGACATAGTAGGATTTCGGTTACCAACCCCGTAAGTTTTGTCACCTATTTTATGACCCTATAGGGGAATACATGGAGTTTCATTTTTTCCATGTATTGAAGCCTCCCAACTTTATCTTACATTCAACACTAGGAGGAGAGCTAAAGAATGCAATCAATTTCCTGTCACGGCTTCATTATCCTTTGTGGATTAGTGACAGAGTAAGAAAATTTTATGTTAGGAAGTTACTTGGGTGGCTCTGGTGGAAGTTTGCTTTCACCTAGCACGTTGTTAAAATCAGTTAGTATAGGATTGTACATAAATAAGCTCCTTCTGGAGAACAAGTTTTTGTTTTCTTTTTGTAAGTAGAATAGTCTATATATCAACCTGTGTCTTCAACAAAATTTATTTGAGCTCGAATCCAAAACCCAACAGCTAAGGCACTGGAACTGTGCATTCTTGGCAGCTCATAGGGTGCATGCCATCCCCTATGGAGCCAATGTTATCACATGAAGTTGTCAAGGGTCGCAGCAGTTGTCCAAATATTTTTCTTGCATAAGAAACAACCATGGGCACAAGGCACAAAACTCAAAGTGGTCTATTGCGGGCTCGAAACAAGCGAGCAAGCAGGTTCAAGTTTCGACAACAGAGATCCCAAGAGCATTTTAGATAAGTGGCTCTCGTGTGATTAGGATTTCAAAGTAGTGCAAGGACTAAGGACTAGGCATAGGAGATGAAGTCTCGAAGTAAATCTAAACCATTGAAGGCTGAGGACACGCGTCAACAGATTTCACACTTTGAAAGATTTACTTCGGAAGATTGCATGGGAAAGAAGAAGCCCAAACTCTCAAAGCCTGAACTCCTAAAGAAAATGTCGACCATCCAAATCTAGAGGAAACATGGAGGCATATCCCTCACTTCAGAGATTCGACACTCTTGAGGATTGTGGGAGTTATGCATTGAAAAGTCCTGAAGACCCAAAGCGTGAATTCCTGAAGTAATTGTGAGCCCTTGATATTCGCATTAGGAAGCAGGGTCTATCCAAGAGTGGTGTGTGGCAAGAAAAGTGGGTATTTTCCATATCGTAGATCGCAATCAGATCAACAGCTCACGTGTATTCAGCATGTCAAAGTTGTGCAAGGATTAGTGGCTAGGAAGAAGCCCCAGATTTGAAAATCAAGAACCACGTGTCCTTCTCCATCGGGTGATCAATATCTACTTCGGGAATCCAGACTTTAGTATTTTTAGATCCTCCCCTCTCTCTTTCATCTAGAGCATTTTCTCCCGAAGTCCACAGATCGTTGTCGTGTATACATCCAAATCTAATGGTGGTAGTTTTCTTCAGGTCTCCAAGCTTTGGGAGTTTCATCTTCCTCGCTCCTATCTTCATCTCGAGTGTTTTCTCTCGGAGTTAACGGATCCTTGCCACGTGTCCTCCTCAGATCGACGGTCATCGTTAACTTAAAAGCTCTATCTCTACATGCATATTGCCCCCAAGCTCTGAAGTGTCAAAGTACGTGGAAGTCATTAGTTCAGATATGTGGCTCTCTCATCAGTCATAACACTTGGCATCCATCTGGAGATGACACCTGACACTCAGTCTAGGCACCTTTGGGCATATCATCTTCTTGTTTCCAAATGACACATATCACCTCTCTTTTCCCGACATGTCAGCATACTGACGTATGGCCACCATGTCAGATCATCCTCTAGGAAGTCTTCTTGTTCAATGCCAAAATTAGCGCCATCTCCCAGCACAGTTAGAATGATCCTAAAGTTGTCAGGCAGGCAAAATTTTATGGTGGTGCTAAATCCAGTAGGAGCGCCTAGATCATAGATCATGACTAGATCAACATCCATGTTTCATTACAGGGACACAACATGCTCGAATGATAAAATTATTGAGCAGTCCCGCAATTGAAACCATGGTATAGCGAAAGAGCTACATGTGGGAAGGTGGTGAATTGCGGGATCAAAAGCAATGTGAGTTCAAATCACTTTCAATGACCCCACAATCACGTGCTTATAAGACATCCAATCCAAGAGCAGGGCATGGCCACCCCCTAGACATTAAGCCTCGTCGCAATCCTGAGAAAAAACAGTTAATGAAAAAGGAGTGGTGGTTGAAACCTCGATTCACTCCATAAATAGAAGGCGTGGAGGATCTGGCTATGGAGACAGAACTGTCAACCCAAGGTACCCCTATGGACAATTTTTCCTACATGCCCATGCTGAGATGAGTTTGCATTTGACAAAAAGATACACACACAGTCTGACAGAATAAGGCAGAGTCAAAAGGATTTGAATGAAATGGCCATATTACGCTCTTGGTAGTCATGGATTGATCTAAGTATAAATCGATCAGTTCAATATTTTTTTTAAGGCCGTCAATTGGTTGAGTTGAGCTCCCTACTGTATAATTTTGATGCCATAATTGTTCTCTGGTTATGTATAATATTTGAGACTTTCGCATTAATAGAAGTCAGCTTCTTTCATCTCTTTGTTTAAACTATGCTGAAACACTCGGGCATGGAGGATCCAGTTGAAGGTTGTGGTTCTATTGTAATGTAGGTTTGATTATAGTAGTATTGTGACCAGTTTTAGTCAGCTTCCTTGTTACCTTATTTCCCCTTATGTTGAAAGGCTTGGGCATGGAGAATCCATTCGAGTTGTTGTAGTTGCATGATAATGTAGGTTTGATTATTATGCTTCTGTGATATATTTTAGTGTCTGAAACTTGAGTTCAAAAGTGCTCTTGAGCCTACGTTTTTCTTCACCAAGCTGCTTGAAAGTTGGATTCCCATAACAGTCTTGTTCACCTCTCTCACTATGTCTTCCTTCTTCTCACACTTAAACTCAAATCACTGACTGAAGTTAATGAGGACCTCACTTCCCTATGCATTGCTTGTCTAGTTTTTGTGATTAAAATCATTCTTGTATGCGTTTTTTACATTTGACCTCCACTCATAAAACCAACATCCACAAGCATTTTGATGGGTATTGGGCTTATCCTCTTGATTCTGAGGGTGACTCTCAGAGCTAACAAGACCCTATGGTTGTACCTTTTTTTTTGTTTATATCAAACTCCTTTGAAGGTGAAGAAGGTCCAAGAGAGACATATTTCAATTAGGTTAAGAGTTTTGAGTCTACCAAATTGGAGATCAAGGTTAGGGCTTCCAGAACTAGGGTTTTGGTGAACAAAGAAACAACATCAAACATGACCATGAGGTCTTGATCACCAAGGTGAATATTATGAGTTCTGTGAATGAAATTAGTGAAATATTTAATAAAAGAGTATTTTTTACCTACAAAGTTGTTGGTCACTATAATTGTTTATTAACTAAACAATCAAGTGTTACATAAAATGTCAACCCAGGGAAGTCTATTTATTTCAAGGACAATCACACACTGTATATGCTCAATCTCAAAAGAAATCTAGAGTTGTAGTAAAAGTGCATTAATCACACCTTGCCTTGAACAAACTGAAGTTCTACTTTGAATTACAAAAAAGCAATCTATCTATTGCAGAGTTCTAGGTTTAAGGAAATAATAATTAGAAGAATCTTGGATTACATTAAGAAAC
The DNA here is from genome assembly GCA_000966675.3 of Picea glauca. Lineage (NCBI taxonomy): Eukaryota > Viridiplantae > Streptophyta > Pinopsida > Pinales > Pinaceae > Picea > Picea glauca. The sequence goes on from JZKD02S1557216.1 coordinate 664,471, forward strand.
AACAACCTAGGAAAAGAAATCTTTCAGGATATTGCAAGGAAGACTAACTATTCTATAACAGAGAACAGGACCCTATCCCCCAAAGCAGGGATCTTCAACACCTGTTTCCAAATATCACACTTTTCATGAACTCATTACTAATCAAAATGATTGACAAGTATTGAAGGCTAGCTATCTTATAACAGAGAACAAGACCCTATTCCCCAAGTAGGAATCTTCAACACCTATCCTTGACTATCACACTTTCATAAATTCGTCAAGCAGAATTACCGATTAGAATGATTAACAGTTACCTAGGAATGAATTGTATGAAAACAATGTAACAATCAGTAAAGCAGAGTTTCAGCAAAACAAAGTTCAGTAAAGTAGAGTTTCAGCAAAACAGAGATTAAACAAGGCGTGAACAAAAATAATACTAAGACACTACAGAACTAATGGGTGAATCTTGTGAAGAAGGTGGGCCCTCCCTTCTCACAATATTCCCCAGAAATGAAAGGAACTAAGAAGAAATGGTCAGAATAATCTTTTATTCATCTGTCAATTGTCTCATGTTACAATATCCAAAGTGAACACACCCTTCTCTGTAATTCCTTTCCAACCAAAAAGAAAGATAGATCCCTTCTAATGATGATTTCCCCTTATTTAAAGAGGAGAATCCTCTCAATACAATTGATCATCAAATTACATATACGAATCCTATTCTTAGTCAGATCTAATCTTCTATGCTGGAATAGGATATTTTGATCTCCCGCAGCAAAATGTTGTTACAATAGTTGGAATCATGTTGGGTTGAGGTGTAGCTGTTGCGGCCGGTGTAACAGCTTCTTTATTTATATTCTTGTTACTGTTATTGTATACTGTTTCAGCATCGCAAATCACGGATTGTTTCAGCAATGGGATTTGCGTTCTGTTTGACTATTTCAGCAACGTGGTCTCAAGCAACAGTGATGGTTGGTGCTGGCTTAAGGTGTGGTCGTTGCGGCCAGTGTAACAGCTCCTTCTTGTTACTGCTGTGTGAATTGTTTTTCCAGCATCGCAAATGATGAATTGTTTCAGCAACAGGATTTGCATGCTGTTGATTGTTTCAGTAACGGGTCTTCAAGCAACAACAATAATCTACAGTTCGAACTGTTTCAGCAACTATATGTTTTTGATCGATGGCTAAGTATGAGAGTAATGTAAAATTACATGTAAAACAAATTAAACATATAGCAAAGAGAAGAAACGTTATATACCTTTGGAAATATAGGTTAAGGTGATAATGTAGGCTTAAATGTGAGTGGGAAAAGGATGTAATGATAGCAAAAAGTATGAACAAAAAGGTACATTATAAGGTCCTAACAAAAGGAATGAATGTTATCAACAAAAAATCGAGAAAGGGCATGAGTGGGGGCTACGATGCTGCTAACTATAGGCTTAAGAGGAATATTTTTTTTATGAACTTTGGGTTGCCCAGAGATCCTAGGGATTTGGGGGTTATGAGGGATGATATGCTTTTGGATGTTGGGATCCAAAGAAGAATATTTAATGGATTTAGTGATAAGTTTTGTGATGGTATTAATATGGTGTCACACACCCAACTCCCTAATTACACTTTAAGGGATGGGGTATTAAATTTCCATTTTTCCTTGACCACCTCAAATCATGTTTAAAAGGATACTATCAACTTCTGCTCGTTGAGAGCTTTCCAACTACTATAATTTTTTCTCAATCTGAGTTCTGGAAAAAAAAATATGGCCTATTAAAGTTTTAAAGTCTTCTTCATTTATAATGCCACATGGAACCCACATGGCTCCATGTCACTCTCTAACATAGATGTGGTTGTTGGCATGGCACCTCCCACTTGTTCTTCCAGACTCTCATCTTATTGGGTCTCGGGATCTCGACCAATTTTTCAAATTCTTATATTCCCAAAGGCCCGATCCGACATGATCTAGCACTTGAGGTACATGTCCTTGTCATATGGTGCCACTTTTCTATGGTGTATTGGTTTAGTGATTCTTTACCGCATCACATTGAATCACTAGACCATCAGCCCATCAGGAGGGCATGTGCTCATTCCATCCTTAGATACTTGATTTGTCATGAGTTGACACCTCACACATGCATCCCTATCGAGTTCTGCCACCTAGCCTAACCATGATATGACATATGGCCGTTGTCACCTCGTGACATGTGGCACTCATATCCCCCTCGAATCTATACCAAATATGCCAAATCTACATGACACATGGCACAACCACCATGTGACATGTGGACCTTTTAGGGACACTGCGTTGATGCACCGATTTGTGACACATAGCCCCAGAATATGGGTTGTCGGGACTTTCTTTGTACGAGGTATAAACTTCGTGAACTCCCGATATATGACATCTGGTGATTACAAGGTAACTGGGTTAAACCTCTCGATTATGGGGCGATTAATTAAGTCAAACTTGAGGTTAACACCCCATAGTTTGTGTATAATATCTACGACTAAGATATATCGATTGGTGGATCTAACGACTAAGGTTCCAGGCACAATCCTAAGGCCTTCGTGCTCAACTAGACCCACACTCGCATAGTGGATTCCACGTGGCATCGAATTTCCACCTAAACCCCCATCCAAATATGTCAAATCTGGGTGACATGTGGTACCACCAAATGGTGACACATTTTCTTCCCACATCATGACACGTGGACCATTCATCGAGTGAGATGTAGTCATCAAGTATCGTACATTGGGTTTTCCTGTGATATGAGCTTCAAAAACTCCTGATTTCCAAGATTAAAATGAGATTAATTTCCCTAATCACAAGAATTACGAAGTGATTAAATGGTTAATATTGGGGCTACAACCCCACTAGATATATGATTGGGATCTCCTCTCGGGGAGATCTGATGGCTATAAATAAAAGTGATTATTCAACAGTCTTGGCCCTCTGTTGGCCCTCGCTTAATATCTCAGTAGAAATCTACGGTGGAAATTAACTCATTTATCAAAAACTTGATGACCCTCATTTGTCCTTAGAGTCACTCCTTCGGAGTTCACCCATTTCAGTGACTACGAAAAGGCCTACTCCAAAGGCACTTCTTTCATCAAATCTAGCAGTCAATATTATTTCTTGGAGCTCTTTCCTTTTCTCCAATATACAACCCAAATATCCTCTCAGAGCCTTCCCATCGGATCCCTGCCTCTTTGGATCCAAGAGTCGAGGTTACCCTCTAACTGAATTGGTGACTATGGTCCTTTATCAAAGTTACTCCCATCGAATTTTGTCTCCACAAATCACTCTGATCAACACCCCTCTAATGGACGGTCTAGATCTCTCAACCTATAGATCTGACGATTGACAAATAAAGGCGACCATCCAAAGGCTTGAGCCCAACAAGGCCCACATTTTTCCTCTTGACAAACTAGGTGTCGACACCTATCATCCTCCAGACATGTTGGCTTCCTCATAGTCATGACACATCACTTCTATGCCACCTTCTCTCTCTTTGGGATTATAGGGTAGGGCATGGAAACCAGAGTTGGAACCATTTTCTCCTTACTCAACCTCAATGGTCAAGATTCATTCCTCATCCCTCTGATAGATCAACGGTCCTTGTTGATTTAGAGTTTGTCTTCTATAGGTGTCTTAGACTACTCCAACGAGGGGCCATGATATTTTACTACACCAGATCGATGACTGAGATATGTTCTCACCACTTACCAACTAACGATATATATCTATCTTGATCTACGATACATATCTCCTTTCTGAATCTCCTCTATCAAAGTCCCTTATCGAGCTCACACTCAGCCATTCTAAAAATATGCCCTCTAATGGAGGGAAAGGAGATGTCATCATCTCGATCCTATGGTCTAGGTTAAAACCAAGGCCATAAGGCTTCCAACCTCTTTCTTAGACATTCACATCCCTTGAGCACTCCTCTAGTGACACACGTCAGTATTAGGACACACTAGTTTCCGAGTTGGCAGGATGTGTCATGTGACTTCATCCTTCTCTTATATATATATATATATATATATATTGAAGAAATGGAATCTTGCGTGGGAACCCTGTTAAAGTTTCTGCTATTATTAGGTTACTTCCAATTTACTAGATAACAATAGAATGGATAGGATCACTAAGAGAAACACAATCACAAGAGTACACAAGCATTTATCATGGGAAACCCTCAAGGGGAAGAAAACCCAACAAAACTTCCTTAATATAGATAGCCAATACAATTCCAAGACAATGAACCAAGCAATTCAAAAATTCCTCTCCTAGCGATGCGCCTCTCTCTCTCTTCCTTCTTCTCCAACTGTTGCTTGAAAATTGGGCTATGATGAACAATTGAGTGTGTGTCCAAATGAGGCACTAGCCTCTCTTATTTATACAATCTGGAATGTGTGCACTGGGGTTTCTTTTCACTGGCTGGGATGACTTCTCATTCTGGGTGGTTATAACCACTTTAATATATTCTAGCTGGGCCATCTTCTCATTATGGGTGGTTATAACCACTTTAATATATTCTGGGACCGAATTTTCATTTAGCCTATTACAATTATGGTTAGACCAATCCACAAAAGGGGATTTGGTCAATTACAATGCCCGACATCATCAATCCAGAAAAGGGGATTGATCTAATCAATAATAAATATATTTTATCTTTATCCACAAAAGGGGATAAGAATATTCTTTGCAGTTACACAATATTTTAACACTCCCTCTTAACAAGAAGAATATTCTTTATCCTTTGACAGGTCACTGGATGTCGACATCAACTAGGTAGCAACATCCACTGGATAACATCATCAATTGGGCAACATCATCAACTGTATAACATCATCAATTGGGCAACATCATCAACTGGATAGCATCATCAACTAGGCAACATCATCAATTGGGTAACATCATCAACTGGATAACATGAGGCATCAATATAATTCACCTGGTCATCTGGCATCATGATCATTGACTGGCATATCTATAAATCATCGAAAGTTTTGTTCTCTTTATCTTCACGCAAAAGATACTCTTTCTTTCTTTCGTCTTCATGCATAAGTTACTTCTTTCTTATCTTCACACAAAATATGTCTTATCTCCACATAGAAGATATTCTATGAGTTTTTCCATTCCTTTTATGTTCTCCCTTCTCTTGTAGTCATCTATCTCACCCATCCACTGGGGAGGACTTCTACCATAGCTTCACTCCTAGTCATCCCACATGAACTAGAGAAGACAAGATACTAGCCTGGGAAAAACTAGACTCCCTTTCCATGATCCACGTAGGATCATGACACAAACCTCAAGAAATAACTAACCATTCCACATGGTCAAGGTTTTTTTTCTAGGCTACTCAATCCTTGGCCAGAGTAGAGTATCTGCCCACTTCTCCTTGGAGAAACATCCACATTCCTCTCTATGAGGGTGGTCACACGCCTCTCTATGAGGGTATTCTAGCATGTCCCCAGAGTATCCAAAACTCAACACTTGGATAGAGGCCAACCTTGGTAAATTTTTCATTCCCCTTCTCTACGAAGGTCTCTTCTCTTTCTCCTTTTCTACGAAGGTCTACATGTGGGATTTCTCATTACTTCTCTTCAAAGGTCTAGCTATGGGATCCAAAAAATCTCTTGTGGTCCAAAATATTCAATGGTATAATACCATGCTACCCATTTGATGGGCACCATCCATCTACTTTCCTCATTGTACCAAATCATGATCCTCCATTTCGAACTCGGAGACATAGCACCCTCTTGCACAAAACTAAGAACTTCTAATCATCATCCTTGGGTGCCTTATTGAGTTCGAACATTTCTTTATTTCTGACTTCATACTAGATCAACCTACTCCCTCTGCATCTATAAGAACAGTACTGGAGAAACCTATAGTTACCTACATCTCATCGACTATATCTAAGTATTCATCTTTTTCTTCATCTTGAATAGTTTTGTTCTGCGTCTTTAGGAGCCTCCTAGTCCTATATAGATACTTGATATTGTCTGGTCTTTACTGACTGTCATCATATCATATGTCCTTCTCGTGCTGTCTAACTTCTGCAAGTCATGACATAAGTTCTTTCTTCTGAGACTTGTAAACTTACTTACAATATGCTTTCTTTGTCACTCTCATGAGTGATCATACAAGAAATAAATATTTCATCTCTTTCTCCATCCTCTTCTTTGATACTTCCTTCATAATTATGCATAGACACTGAAATAAAACGAGGTTAATTAACATTCTCACAAAAAACAAACTTGTAATGAGAAGGTATTAAAGTAAACAAGATACTAAAAATAAACATGAATACTTATCTTTTGTTTTTGTGTGGGGAGCCTCTACGGACTCCACCATTTGGTATTTTTCTTCAGATCAACTATCTTCAACTTAAAGTACATAATCCTTAATTTCTGCTAAATATTTCTTTGAGGGAGGAGATTCCTCTTCTTCTGCCACATGTGCTTGATACTTTCTTTTTCCTTTTCCTTGAGGACAGTCATAGGAAAAGTGTCCCAACTTTTGACAGTTGTAGCATCTGATCTTTGAAACATCTTTCTTCTTGTCTAGAACTCTTACGGAGTCAGCTTATTTATTGTTCTTCCTGAGGGAACTTATTTTGTTCTTTTGATCTATAAGAGCTTCCTCTTCGTTAACAATTAATCTTTTATGTCGGTCTAGAAGTCTAGATTCTTCGTGTGTGCAATCTGCCCATAACTTATCAAACTTGGGTAACTTGCTTCTTGCACACACTCTTTGTACAAAAGGAACCCAAAATGTTGGAAACCAATTTAGGGTTGTGGTTACAAGCTCTTTATCACTAATGACATATCCAATAGCTACAAGTTGATCTTTGATCTGATAAACTCTCATAAAGTAGGATGTGATAGATTCTGAGTTTTCCATCTTCATATTACGAAGTTGATTTCTTAAGGTAAGATTTCGGCTGATGTTTTTGCTTTCATATAACCTGCTGAGTGCTTCAAACATTTGCCTTATTGTCTATAGTTCAGATATATGAGGGATCAAGTGATGCTTCACTGAATCTAACACGATTCTCTTTGCTTTCTTTTCATTCTTCTTATGCTTGGTCTTTTTCTCTTCTTCATCTGGTTCTGGTACACCCACAGTATCATGTTCTAGGAGATCATTCTCATCTAGAATCATATGCAACCTATTCTTCCAAGATCTGAAGTTTCTAGATCCTTCTAGCCTATATTCTACCCTCATGCTAGTAGCCATTCTTTCTTGCAGTAGAAATAACCCTAGCCCTCCGGGCTATAGAAATAATAAAAAATCAAATTTCTTGGATATAAAAAATGAACTCACCAAAAGATGCGTTGGATTGAGGCGAGTAGCCTGGTATGTTTAGATTTAAGAAAATCCAACTTTTACCCCTCCAAACTTGATATGAGGATTTCTGGACTGGTGCTTCTGGTTTTCTGATACTTCTGGTACAGTGGTACTCTGGTTTTCTGGTACTTCTGGTACCTTGGTACTTTGGTTTTCTGGTACTTCTGGTACCTTGTGAAAACTAGGGTTTCACTTTCCAGGAAATCTAGCCACTGAAAATGTGTGCTGAAGATGCCAAAATGTTCCTTGAGGTAGGGCACACCATTCTAGATGGATTTGTGGCTGAAATTATTCTTTAATAAAAAACCCTAATTTTCTTGTACGACAATAGTGACGTTTTTCTTTTTCCTCTGAAAGATTCTCTCTTCATCTTAGCTTTGATACCATGTTAAAGTTTCTATTATTACTAGGTTACTTTAAATTTACTAGATAACAATAACATAGGTAGGAACACTAAGGGAAACACAATCACAAGAGTACACAAGAATTTATCATGGGAAACCCTCAAGGGGAAGAAAACCCAACAAAACTTCCTTAATATAGATAACCGATACAATGCCAAGATAATGAACCAAGCAATACATAAATTCCTCTCCCAGAGATGTGCCTCTCTCTCTCTCTCTTCCTTCTTCTCCAACTGCTGCTTCAAACTTGCACTCTGATGAACAAGTGAGTGTGTGTCCAAATGAGGTGCTAGCCTCTTTTATTTATACAATCTAGCACGTGTGAACTGGGGTGTCTTTTCACTGGTTGGGATGACTTCTCATTCTAGGTGGTTATAACCACTTTAATATATTCTGGTTAGGCCGGCTTCTCATTTTGGGTGGTTATAACCACTTTAATATATTCTGGGGCTGAATTTTCATTTAGCCTATTACAATTAGGGTTTGACCAATCTGCAAAAGGGGATTTGGTCAATTACAATGCCCGACATGATCAATCCACAAAAGGGGATTGATATAATCAATAATAAATATATTTTGTCTGTATCCACAAAAGGGGATAAGAATATTCTTTGTAGTTACACAATATTTCAACAAACCCTACCCACTAGGCATCATACCACTGGCCCATGCCAATAAGATGAAGTTGGGGAAAAAAATCTGGGGGGTATGGGATTTGACTGACTCCATTTGACCATGATCAATGGTGGGGATCCCTCCTGAGCTTGGTTATGATATTGATGGAAGAGATTTCTCGGGTCCATGGATATAATGACTATCATTTGATCATCGATTGTTTAGTGATTGTCAGCGATTGGGCTAGTCCATTTCTTGGACAGTCAATATCAATCCTTGCTCTGAAATTGAAGGATACTAAGTCTTGTCGAGTAGTCCAAGCATTAAGAAATTTCAGTTAATAATTGGTTCCTAGCAATTTCTGTGGTCTTGTACTACTTCGGTCCACAAGACAAATTTCTCAATTTCCTTGGGTTGTTTTAACATGTTTACCAGCATTTCATAAGCCTGCCACCAATCCATAGGGTCAATTTCATTTCTCTTTATCTCAGAATATTATAGGATGCTCATATTCAGTTGTGCAAGGAATGATCCATACTTATCATCCTACAATTATTCAGATGCAAGGGTTTACCAATGAAACAAGCATTATTACCATTAACCATGCATGCACATTCCTAAAAAAATTACATGCATCCAACCACACATTTCAATTCAAATACATAGAATATATGAGATACTTATATGTATTGCAAGTTATAACCAACAAACCAACTGTGGGTGTTCTCCTTTCCACCCAACTGTAGGCTTAGATGCATTCACTCTTAGCATGCTGGCCACCCATGTTCCAAGCCATGATACGACCAGGGAGTTCTGCACTCATTCATGCATTGTTTTTCATCATTTTTCTTCATAGTCTGGTCATATCCCAGACTTTAGCATTTCAGAACATGCCTACAACAATCTTCAATAACAAGCATATTAATTACAATTTCACGCAAAACATTTTATTATTGTTCAAACTCAAGATGAAATATTCACAAATCAACATAATACTTATCTATGCAATCCATGGATCTCCATCCATATGGATGTCTCATTAACTTGTACCACTATTTTCATTGACATACCCATTGTGAATATGATCGTAATCAACATATTACAAGGACTCTCGAAGTCTCATTTTCCTTGCGGTCACTCACCCTCCAGGCCCAAGCTCAAGCATTCCCTTCTATGCCATACAGTCCCTCGAGTGATCCATCTTGCCTTGCCAAGGTTTTCTTGCACACAATTTGTTTTTCGAGACTTCTTGTTAAGAACCAAAGACTGAATACAAAAGCACCACAATAGATATAGAAGAACAATATGCAAAATCTCCTTTATTACCATCAAACCCTTGAGGTAGGTCAACACCATACAATGGATCCTATTATGGAAGTGATCCTCTCCTGTTCACTTGCCTCTTCGAGGGGGCATCCTCCTATTGAGCTACCTCTCTAAATACAATACTTCTCTTCATATCTCATTACATTGTTTGAACCCCTTTATATAGTGCTACCATCAACTAAGAACATTCTAGAGGAGGAATCTTCTAGAAGTAGAACCTTCTAAGAAGTCCTCTTACATTTATTATATCTAATTACTCATTTATTATATCTAACTACCATAGTGGGTCTTATTTAATAATATAGTGGACCTGGTCCACCTTACATTGAATGGTCTCCACTATTATCACTATGGGCCCTTTGGGCCCCTCCACTACCTCTTTAGTTACCTTACATTCCATCCCCCTTATGAAAGCGTTGTCCTCAACGCTTGATGTACAACCATATACCCGGGTCTCATGGATAATTGTGGAAAATCATGCTGAAGAAGACTGAAGAACCAAAGTCCTATGTAGAAAGGAAAGCCATCATGCTGAAGTAGTCCAACTACCATTGTAAACCAGGGTCACATGTCCAAGTGCTCATGTGAACTCCACACAGAAGATATCGGCACCCAATAACCAGCTGAAAATGATGCTCCCAATACTGACACCTATCATGTGGATCCAAATAAGAATATTCATCCACATAGTGGGAGAGGATCAAAGATGAATCTGGAAGAAACAATACCATTGTAAAATATGCAGACTGAACACTGGTAACTAGCTCCTTATGTGGAACATTGATATGTCATCAAATAAAATATGGAAGTGGTTATCATCCCAAAAATAACAAGTATCCATATACCAATCATTACAATCAGCCTCAAAATCATACCAAGCATATATTTCGTGATTATATTAATCCATGAGGACCTCCATAAGAAATTTCTCTTGCATGTTATTCAATGAATCTTGAATACTACGAAAACTATCATTGAGGCTGTCTGTGAGGCTGTCTGTGAGGCCATGTACAAATGCATCAAATCTGTCATCCAATGTTTGAAACAATTGGGCTTTGAATGATTCAAGAATTTCTTTTAGGTTTTGAGAAGAAATATCCATCTGAGCACCCTATGAACTCTTCAGTCCCTCAACCATCATGAAAAAAAAAACAAAAATAGACTCAATAAGTTACAATATAAAATCGCGGCTTTTTCTGGAAAAACCCTAAAAAACTGTTGAAGTTAAAATACTCATAACTTCACTTCCTCGACTCCGTTTTGGCTGATTTTTTTTTTAAATTGGGTGAAATTGAAATTGGGTAAAATTGTGAGAGGAACTTAGATCTGTAATTTATTTGGGCAAATTCGGCATCCAGATGCTACAAAATAAAAAATTTATCGCCGTCGTCCGCGAAAAAAATCTTGAAAATTTGCAGATTTTAAAACTTCAATATCTTGACTTCCCGGACTCCGTTTTGGACGATTTTTTTTTAACTTGGGTGTTTTTCTGAGAGAAACTCAGATATACAACCCTTTTCTGTAAATTTTTCACAAAATTATACCAAATACTTCAAGAATTTCACGGCCCTCTTTTTTCTTCTTAAAAAAAAAATTCTGCAAAAATAAAAAATATTTGCCCACATTGTCTGCTCAAGGAAAGTGCTCTGATACCACTTGTTAAGAAAAAAAGAATCAATACAAAAACACCACAATAGATATAGAAGAACAATATGCAAAATCTCCTTTATTACCATCAAACCCTTGAGGTAGGGCAACACTGTACAATGGATCCTATTATGGAAGGGATCCTCTCTTGTTCACTTGCCTCTTCAAGGGGGCATCCTCCTATTGAGCTACCGCTCCAAATACAATACTTCTCTTCATATCTCATTACATTGCTTGAAGCCCTTTATATAGTGCTACCATCAACTAAGAACATTCTAGAGGAGGAATCTTCTAGAAGTAGAAACTTCTAAGAAGTCCTCTTACATTTATTATATCTAACTATCACAGTGGGCCTTATTTAATAATATAGTGGACCTGGTCCACCTTACATTGAATGGTCTCCACTATCATCACTATGGGCCCTCTGGGCCCCTCCACTACCTCTCTAGCTACCTTACACTTCCTGGAGTCTTACAATTGAGGCGTCCCTCCAACTTTCTCTTGTTGAGGAATTCCTCTGGCCCGTGTTACCTCAACACAATATTCTTTTATGGCGATCACGACTTGTGAAAGGGTTCTCATGTCACAACAGTAGCCTTTTTCTATGCTTTCCAAGATTGAAAACCATCATCTGTCCCTCCAGGACAGATATGTTATCTCACTTGTATCACATGCATACAGTAAGCGCAAGACACAACATCAATTTCAATCTAATTTCTTTTAAACTTGTTACCTACAAATTTTCTAATTCACGATTTCATTTTTTATCCATTCCATACAGGAACATATTTCCACAAGCCTGGGACTTCTTTCTCATGGTAGTTTGGCTCCTTTATAATCAACAATCATTGGTCTTTCTTATGGACTTACAACACTTCCATATCCAAAACCCTTCTTCCTACAATTCATTTTTCACACAACCAAACAATTTTTTAGTTCTCATGCACAATATATGTTCATTTCACAATTGTAGTGGCTTCCAAACTATTTTGAAACTATGCATACTAACCATCAAATCACTTTTATCTATTCAATAATATAAAGAAAAAGGAAATAACAACTCCTTTCACATGCCTCATTTCAACATATGAAACTTTTCAAAATGCAATCAAATATTAAATGAATTTAATCAGTGTGCCAATGTCCACGATCACATTCACACAAATTAGACCCTTTTATTGATTTAAGATTATTACTTTTCATATTAGGCACTCTTGCCATTATGCATTGGAATTCATCCAACTTACCACATGGTTCCTTTATACACATTTATTATTATAGTAGGATTATGTTTTCCTGTTTTAAATGATCATGACCTCAAATTAGCATACATGAAATTAAGAGTTTCACATGAATGTATTTAAGCATTCTCTCTTTATTAGTAACCAGAGTACCAACACTCATGGCCACCCAATTCCTTTCTTTATTCTTCAAGTTTCTCTTTCTTGTTAATGAGTTTACACTCGAGAAGTTGAAATGATCGAGGCTCGTCATGCAGATGAGAGATTGAGGAATCTTACCGTAGAGGTGGTTATGGGAGACAAATACAAGGAACATCAAGATGCCTATGTGAGGAGGAAGAGATCCTCAAGGTTTCCCAACTCCAAAGGAATGGTCATGCCTTATGTGCAATTTCATAATAAATTGAATTTTCAAACTACCTTAAATAACCCAAATTACTATTTTAACAACATAACTTAACATATAGCCTCGCGTTGCACAAATTTATATGAAAATAAAATAATAAACTAAATACCAATTATACAAGGTGATCTGTATTTATGAGCGGAACCAAATGAATAACACATTAAATTAACAGATTAAATGCCATAACAGAGAGATACTTAGAACAACAACAAATATCCATTGAACAATACCTTCTATTGAATAATAGGGTGAAACTGTAAAACTGAAACAACTTGCTCTAATGGTTAGAATGAGGCTCCAAGGTAAGTTGGTACCTCAACTTTACAGGATCCTAACTTTTGCATACAACCTCTGATCGAGTTGAAAAAGTCTTTTGTAAAACTATACATTATGTGATCGAGTTGAAAAGGAGGTTGAGGAATATTACCCGAGAAGTTGTTATGGGAGACGTCCAACGACTAACCCATAGGAGGAGCAAGAGATCCTGATAGAGTGTTCCAGCTTAGATCTAACCCATATATGAGACTGGCTGCAAGCTTTCCCAACTCCAAGGGAATGGTCATGCTCAGTTTATTTCTAGCCAGGTATAGTTCGCTTAATTGTCTGCAATACCCCAGGGAACCGGGGATCCTTCGTGTTAATGAGTTTACACTCAAGTTTAATGTTAAGAGATTCAGAAGATGGCCCAAAGCTGCCGGTATGCTGCCTTCCAATGAGTTTCCGCTGAAATCTAAAACCTGCAAATTAATTAAATTGCCTACCTCTGCAGGAATCGTTCCTTTGAGATTATTGCGGCTCAAATTGAGCTTTCCCAGATTTCTCAACCCTCCTATTTCGGGAGGAATGACACCGCTGAGATTGTTGTCAATTAAATTGCCTACCTCTGCAGGAATCGTTCCTTTGAGATTATTGCGGCTCAAATTGAGCTTTCCCAGATTTCTCAACCCTCCTATTTCGGGAGGAATGACACCGCTGAGATTGTTGTCGGCAAGGAGGATATTAGTAAGGTTCTGCATCCGTCCCAGGGAAGAAGGTATACTTCCATGGATGTTGTTGTAAGA
>JZKD02S1557216.1:688341-708785 GCA_000966675.3 Picea glauca
TTACTTGTTTTAAGTGGTTTTTTGAGGATTTTCTCAGCATGGCTTTGGCTAGGAAGAGGCATGAGTTGGCCTGATGCCAGGTAAACCTGTATAGTGCATTTTAGGGTTATAACAGCAATGTATTAATTAATAATGTAATAGTGTATAAAATTGATTGTTACATTAAATTTATAAGTTACTTTATACACTAATGAAATAAAATTTTGATTTACACATTACATTAATATATCAATGTATCATTACATTATTAATGTATCAATAATGTTACATTACAATTTAATTTATCAATCAATGAAACAATATATATTTTAATATATTAATAGTGTAATATGTAAATCATTAATATGTGTATTAATATGTGTATTCATACTTTGTTGATTTATTTATTAATGCATTTAATGTATTTAATATATTAATATTTTATATATATATTCATGTATTTAATGTAATATTTTATAAGGTTAAATTAACACTCTATCAATGTATTGATATATTAATTAATTAATCCATTACATTATTAATGTATCAATTAACTAGTAAATTTTATTATACCATCATGTAAATTAATTACTTTAATTTATACATTTTCATTATTATATATTACATTTATGTGATACTTAATTAATACACTAATTATACATTAACTATACATTATTACATTAATTTATACATTATACAAATATATTAATGTATAAATTAATATAATAATGTATAGTTAATATATAATTAGTGTATTAATTAATTATCATATAAATACAATATATAATAATAATGTATTAATGAAATACATTATTGTTTTATATTAATGTATTTTATCAATACATTAATTATACATTAATTTATACATTATACACACATATTAATGTAAAATTAATGCATTAATTAATTATTACATAAATATAATACATACTTATAATGTATTAATGAAGTACATTAATGTTTTGTATTAATGTATTTTAAATTAATTTATAAATTAATATATTTGTATTAATATATCAATGGTAGCCCCAAGACATGTTGGTTGTCAACTAACAACAACCACTTTATAATAGTGGTTGATATACGCTGATCGACGTCATTTTTCACCTTTCCAAATTAATGGCCTCGATCGGCGTATATCAACCACTTTTATAAAGTGATTGTTGCTAGTATATATATATTATATGAAGAAGAGTTTTTATATTACTTGTGAATCTTACACCTCCAATTTTAACATCTCATAAATTTGTAAACACATCACAATTCAAAAGGGTGAGCAATATGGTAAAAAACACAAAATCAAATTTAAGTGAGTAAACAAAGTAAAATTAATAAAAACATAAAACTATGAATAAAATGAATATAGCAATGCATTATAGACATTTTCCGACCACTTTTAATTATGGTTATTTTCATTGGAAAATTGTTCATTCTAAATTATGGTTGTGTTGATATATGCCTTGGGACATAGCGCAACCTTTCATGAATTGATCCAGATGGATGTCTGTTATAACCCTGAATTGCTCCATATATGCACACCTAGAACTTTGTCCTCTTACTTGTTATTTTCTCCAAGCCATCACTAAGTTGCTCTTCTTAAAAACTCATTTTTTGAATATGTACATGCCCTGCACCACTACTCCCGTGTACATACGCTTGTTGCACCACTACAGCCCACGTACATACGCTAGATGCACTATTACAGCTCGCGTATACTTGAAAAAGTTGCAAAAATTAAAAATTTGGAGGGAATTCATTGAGATTACGGGCTATTGGGTAGCTTCCCAACTGATCCACCGCCTATAGCCCGTCACCAGCCAAATAACCATCCTTTTTTCATATAAAATGAGGTGTTGGGTCTCATTCCACATCTAGAAATAAGAACAATAAAACTCTGCCCATTTCGCATCCCCTCCTTACGCCAAGCATTTGGAGCTTTGTTGTGAGAATTGCCTCAGAATTCCTCATTTTTCCCTTTTTCCTACATAAGAACCCATTCCATTTCCCAAGAAGAAGTTTGAGAGGAGAAAGATACACGAAGGTGCACTTGGAACTTGGTGAAGAGGAGCCTAGACTAGGTTTGAGGAGCAGTAGCCGACACTGGTTGTAAGTAATCATTGTATTATCAATAAAAGAAGTAATTTTCCTGTCCCAAAACATGATGTGTCTAATGCTTGTATTTGATTTATGTTTTTATTCTAACATTTAACCCTTATTTATGTATGAAATGTATGCTTGTAGTTCTATGTTTATCTATTTTTGAATGTAGGCCCTCCTTGGGAGGAGGTTTGCATTCAGTGAAGCTATCAAGCGTGAGAGGATCTACATCGGACGCAGAGTAAAGGTACAGTCACCAGATCCATCTCATTTACTTTTCTTGCATAAGTCTAGGATACGTTTGGGGTAGTTGGAAAGGTAGGAGACTTTTAAATAGTTAGTGATCTGTTTCCCTAGAGTGAAGTACTCTACTTGACTTGTTAAGCCCCGTGCCAAGACAAAAAGTCAGATTTGAAGAAAAGAGGTAAGATATTGAAGATTTGTGCTTTGATAAAGGTAAGAACAGTGAGAAGTTTTGATTGAAAAGGTAAGATAAGTGGAAGTTTTTGTTTCAAAAGTATGGATCTAGGTATGTTTGATAAATTTTGTCCTAGTTTGAAAACTAGGGCACAACTAGAAGAAAGAATATTTGATATGAGTAGATCTGATAAGAATAGTGAAATATATGTTATTCCTATGCATAGAAATAATGTTTGGACTAAAAAATTGATGCAAGATCCTAGAAAGAATTTTTTTCAGGTTATCTACTATTATCCTAGTGTGCAGTACAGGAAAGGTTGGGGATCATTTCAAAGAAAAAGAATATTAAAACTTTGTTATAATTGCAGACGACCCGAGCATCTTGCTAAAAAATTCCCTAGTAGAAGACCTGGCTGTGTTTGTTGTAAATTTATGGATCATGAAGTTTTGGATGGCTCTAGAATGATTGCTAATATTGAATGAATGAATATGAGACAAGAAATCCCTAAGGAAGGTCAAGAAACTGAAACCATGATAGAACCCCAGCAAAAATCAGAGAATGTATTGCTACAAATGAAAGAAACCCTGAATGATCACATAAATATCGACTTATCAGAGATATTCAAAGAAAAAAAGTTCATAGAAGAAAGAAAAGGAGACTTCGACATTGAATGTGTTATGGATGAAGAAACATAGGTGAATATCATGACAGAAAGAACTTGGGAAATTTTAGGAAATCCTGCTATGATTCCTTCATTGGGAGGAATAGGATTATTTAGAGGAAAGTTGATAACCCTATGTGTAAGACTCACCCAGATATCTATGAGTACTCATGGAACTTCGACAGAGGAACATTTTTAGGTTGTTAAATTTATTGAGAACAACGCCCCATTTGCTATATTAATAGGAAAAACTTGGATTGAAAAGGATCAGGCCAGAAGAAAATAAGAGGAAGTTTTGCAACAAAAGAAGCAAGAATTAAAATATTTCATAACTAGGAGGATAGTGCACTTGATTGAAGAACGAGAGAACAAATTAAAGCTATTTAGAACTAGAAAACTTGGATGTCAAAGTTGAAAGAACATAAGAAGACTCATAGACAAGTAAAGCACCGACCCTAGATAGAGAAGAAATATTACTCTCTAACCCCATGAAAGAATCTCAACAACTCAAAGGATCACAGGGAAGACGGATGGAAAGCTTAATAGGAAGAGAGAAAATATAGAAAAGTTACAGAAGGTTCCAGAGGGGACTTCGCAGAAGGAAGGTTTTCAAAACTGGAACTTCGTCGAGATATCAAAACAATGCAACATGGCACTTCGCCATGGAAAAGAAATATAGTCATTGAAATAATTATAACCGTTAGCCCGATGCCTCGAATAGTTAGAACAAAAATTATGGCCAGAAATCTCATCATCAGACCGTTGGGACTGCGCCACAACGGACAAATCTGCATTGTTGAAGGCCTCTCGTCCATTAGAGAGATCTTTTACACCGTTGTCTACTTATTGCATCGACTGTTGCACTGAAAACACTTTTGCAAATTGTATCCAAGCCAACTCATTACTACCACATTGTATTTATTGAGATCAACACCTGTTCTATTTCTTTAAGCACTCATTCATCCACCCAATTTATCCGATCTAAGCACGCATGTTGGACAAGCTCAGCGCCATAGAGAAAATTATCGAAGAAGTTCTGATCGACCTTATGGCTGAGAAGGTGATGTATGTCAGAGCTCAAACTTCATTGATGAGAGGAGTGCAAGCCTCCCCGTTGACTGTTCGCGGATCCGAACCATCCCGACTGACAATAGAGAAGAGAACCAAGCACTGAGATGACTTGGAAAATGAAAAGTTAATCTCGAATATCCTGCCCAACTACATCCCGCCTTTGGTTGGCGCGGTGAGTCGCGACAGTGTCCCAAGGGACTTTGACTACACCATGGTTACTACGTAGCTCCCGAAGGGCATACGTGTGGTTAGAATATAGCAGAATAAGACCGCAACATTAAAATTCAGTGACTTCAACCTATGGGACCGCAAGAATTACAACATTCTCACTCCTTACAAGTATTTGACCAAGACAAAGGGGAAGAACTCAAAAATAATCCCCCAGCCATGGACTATGAACCTCATGCAGTCCACCCTCTTGAATGTGATGAAGATTCTACACTTTGGAAGGCACCAGGAGGTTAACGTGTGTGTTAATCTCCTGCTGTCATGTTACCATGGTAGCTATCTATGGCTAAACCGACACATCATAGTCGATCTGATGTTGATCCATAAGATCACTGGATTGAGAATGCAAGGATCCGAATCACATGACTTCTACCCAGGGAAGGCTATAGATCGTGCATTGGCATAGAGGATCAAAGACACATATGGTGATGTAGAAAAGGGGACGCGAGGCTACAAGGTAGCTTCCATCCAGAATGGCTCAGTGCACCTGGCCTTCCAGTTGATCGCAGTTAAGCTCATGAGAAAGAACAAACCTACATAGGTCACAGGATTCATTGTTTACCTCACCAAGAAATGTGTAGAAGGACTCCAGATGAATTGGGCAAAGTACCTAGTCAACCAGCTGGAATTGGATTGCCAAGAAGCTCAGGATCAGGGCTATGAGTTCCACTTTAGCTGGCTCCTGATCCTCATAGTGTTTAATTCTTGGGAGATGTCAGAAGGTGTGACCTTCCTGGACATTGAGCCCTTCGAGCCGCTCGTTGTGAAGTTCACCATGCTCTGGTACTTGAGTGATATGGGAAAATAGTGGCAGTCAAACATAGTATTCCACATGTACTATATTCAGTTGAAGATAGTTATCGAGAATGTCCCTCACATGACTCCAAACAACCTACAGATTGACACTTCATTTATATCACTGCATGCGCAGATGAGCATAAAAAAGATCTCCATTCATACTATAAGCTCACAGAGGAGGACCTTGAAGAGATAACTAGGGACTGGTTAGAAGATCTCCTTATCCCTGCTGACCCTGCAAAAATGTCTGATCCCGAACTAATTGGAAGCTTGGAGGCCACTCACAAAGAACAGGACACGCCTGGAACCAAAAAAAGGAAGAAGATTGAAGAGGTACAAAACCTGAGCAGTACATCATATGAAACTGCTTCAGTATCACCTGGATGAGGAGGTGATGATGAAGTAGAAGAGACAAATGGAAAAGAAGATCAACAGAAGCAAGGTGAAATAACACTGCCTAGGGATATTGTTGATGAGACTGATCCCTCTAAGAAAAGAAAGGTTTCTCCCACAAAACCTGCCTCACAGAAGAAGTCAAAAGATAGAAAAACCATGATGTCAACTATGCTCATAGTCAATGACTTTGAATTCATCATCGAAGCTGTAGCAGATGCCTTGCAGGACATCTTGCAGAAATATGAAGCCAAGCAGGAGGAGATGTACGACAGAATCGAGGCTGAACTCAGAGGGGTACAACAGGCCCTTCAATATAGCCGCGTAGTATCCACTGTGCCCCCACCTTCAGAAGAACCAGAGTTGGTAGATGACTCTGCCCAACTTCACAGACTAGTTGATGCAACCAAAGCTCTCCTTCTTCGTGCACAGGAAGAAACAGAACAGGCCACAGAGGCCCTAAATCAAGTGCAAGAAGTAGTCATAGAGCAACAACGAGTTACGCAGCAGGAGAAGGTTTCTCTCCAAACAAAGTTTGAAGAGGAGAAAGCGCAGATCAAACAAGAGAAAGAGAAGTTTCTCACAGAGCAGATTGAAGTCAAAGAAGCAGTCAGCAGAGAACTTCACTTTGTGACAGGCTTAGAGAAAAAAGAGGAAAAACCAGTAGAGCATCCAGTAGCACAACTTGCGGAAGCTATCTAACAAATTCAACAAAGAATCATAGATCTGGAGCTACAAATAGTGCTCAACACTCCGTAGGATGTGCGAGATCAAAGAGAAGCAACTGTTTGAAGCGCGGTTGAGAGAATAAAATCCCTCACCATGGAATGTAAATAGCTAAGTAATCGCAGTGCCCAGACTTATGAGCGACTCACTGAGGATCCTGAATTGAAGGCACTGGAGTAACAACTCCAAGGGGCAAAGAAGAAAGAAGAAAAAATACAGGCACAGTTGAATCCCCTGTCAGTAGTCAAGAGGATGAAGCGATCCCAAGAACAGTGCACTTCTCAACAACAGGTCCACACCATTTAGAGAAAAGCCATGGAAGTGACTCAGAGGCTCAAACCAATTTAGGATGAGGCTTGCCAACTATTCATGAAGATTTAAGGCTGAGGAGAAGAACTGGAACAAGTTTTCACTTTATCTAAACAACACTAAGAGAGACCTGTCCACAAAGTAGTTATCCAAGAGTTCGTCGAGTAGGAGGCCTTAGTGCAACAACAGGTTAAAGAAGCTCAAGCCAAGATCGAGGCTTTTGAAGCAGAGCTACCCAGATCAGAGTGACTCGGGACAAGTCAGAGGTGAGTGTTGGGGACCTGTTGGTCCTTGACCAAGTTTTGAGGATCCTTGGTCATGTTTGACCTAGTTTTAGGACTTTTATGGGCTATTGAAGGCAAAGCGCAAGTCGAAGCAGATATCACAGGATCTCGGCCCCTTTTTAGGGATTTTTGGGTTTTGGGCTTATGTAACGGGTAAAACCATGGGCAAAAATCGTGGGATCTCAGCCCATGGTTTTACCCATGTTTAGGCCCTTTTTGTAATGTATAAATAGAAGTCTAGGAGATGTAAGAAAGAAGAAGAGGTTTTTGGTACCTTTCTAAGTGCTAAGTACAAATTGTAAATGCTTCATGCATGTTATGTCGAGAACTTGCAGAGATAATTGCAATTATTGTAAGAGATTGTGAAAAGGATTTGTGATGTAACTCGGGGAAGAAGGATCTAGTGAAGTGCACGCAGATCTCTTGTCCTCTTCGGAGTAAGATCTCATGGCTTTGTGCATGTAGAATATTGACAGAAGGAAATAAAGAGAAGAAGAGTTGGTGGACGTAGCCCCAGGGAAGGGGTGAACAACGTATATCCTGTGTTGTTGTTGCTTTGTTCTTTATGGTTGTTTCATTATTCATGTGATTAATTCTTATTACAATGATGTATGCTAGATGAATCTAATATGGTAGCTTAGTGCCTAATGATGTGAATAAGATGTTATATCTGATCTATGTTGATATGCTTAGTTTTTTAATATATTGTATCTTTGTGAATATTGCACTGCTCTATAAGTAGGGTTTTCTATGCGAAGTGAATACTTTGAACTATAACTTCTAAGTGCTTTGTTAAGGTGTTACAATCACAGATTTGTGTCCCAGATAAGGTTGCAGACATATGAGTCCTGTAACCACCCCTACCTTTACCTCGGGTGAGACTTCATTTGCTTTGCATGTGTTGTCGAAAGGTCAGGTAGTTAGGGTTTTGTTGGTGCATTATCGAAGTGTTGAACCCTGGGTCTGCCCCTATTTGCCAACACACACATATATACATAATTATGTAATGGAAAGACATAGGTCATTTTGGCCATATATAATAAAAGGATTTGATGGTTCTCTGACTATTGTGTATGTTTATATGTATTCTTTTGTGGTTCTCCCACTATTGTGTATGCCTATCTATATGATATAACATGTATTTCTCTATGCAAGGATCTACTAGAAACTTATCCTACTTTTTCCCTTACTATAACAGACTACCACACCCTCAAATCAATAGTTTCCATTCACTTCGGACTTCCTCCATCGATATATCATCATGTTCGCAGGCAGTTGTAAGACCCTAGGTTCAAGTTATCTTAACCAATAAAACCCTTCTACTATAACATTCATACTATTGCACATTGATATCATAGTAGACGAATGTAGTCTAACATGAATAAATAGAATATGAATGGTCAATCACATAAAAGATAGGCAAAGAAACTAATTAACGTGGTTCATCAAACTTTAGGCTACATCCACAATGACTAGATTATTTATTATTCTTTCTGTAATCATCTCAATCTTGCACACTGCACTTACAACAAGTATCTCATGATATCATTCTCTCCATATTTCCTAGCCTATCTCTAGTGAAAGCCTCTCTCTCTGCAACTCTCCCCTAACATTCATACATATACCCTTTCATTCACAGTATATTCTCTTACTCTCCTCACTCGGTATCAACTGGAGTAAAAAACAACATAGCATACCCGTTGAACCCCTATCTTCCCAACCCATTACATATCTATACATGGATTCTAGGGCTCAAAACCCTAATTTGATTATCCCAAAAACCATATTACAACTCATTCAAACTAATGACAACTCATGTTGACTCGTTTTTCGGGCTTGTTTTTCCTACTTTTACATTTTCATGCTACTTTTGTGCTCCCAACTGTTGTTCTTCCAGCTTTTGTGTGTCTTTCTACTTTTGGCATGTCAAGCTGCTATCCTTCCTTTTCACCCACTTTCTTCTCTTTCTTTATTCTCTACTAAGTTTATTCTTACTACTCACTTCCGAGCCTACATGTGCCTTTAGTACACACTTTTCTCTTCTTTCTTATGTTTTTATGCATATTCTCCATACTTAGGATTTTTATGAAAATTGAATCCAAAATTCCTATCCAACAAGCTCCCAACACTCACATATGGATTGTCCCAATCCTGTTAGGCCTGTTGCATGCTCTTCCATACTTCTATGAACTTTTGGGAGGCATCCTTTGTTGTCGTAACTTCCTTTATTATTTCTTCCTTCCCTCCCAAAATTTCTTCTACACCCCGCAAAATATGAGTAATGAGCTTATCTTCTGTGTCATGTGTCACTTGCTTCACCTTGCCCTGTGTAGTTTCCAGTTCTCCTATAACTCTTAGTGCTTCATATTTTAGTGATCCTAATCATTGTTTAAGGATGTTCTATTGGTCCTATATCCTTTCGATTTCGTCATATGACTTCCTTTCTGCCAAAATGGTTGTGATTCATTTAGCAAGTGGGAGAGTAATTATGCTCTATGAATCCCTCTGTGCCTTTTCCTATGCATCCCTCAATATGGATTCCATGACCTTCATTTTTTGTTCTTCCAATAGGATGGTCCAGATCTACACACTTTCCTCATAGAGATTTTTGCATCCCCCCTCCAGCTTCTTGATATTATCTATTGTTTTCATCATTGTTCTCTCTCTTCCTTCCCTTTCTTCTATTGGTGTTCCTGACGCTGTGCACAATTGCAAGTCTTCAATCCTTCTAGGGAAGCCTTTGATGACCTTGTAGATTCTGGAGACATGTTCTTCAATGGTGGCCTCCACTAATAATGGTACTTCTAGAATTTCCTTATATAACATTTGGACAACCTCTTGTGTCTTCTACGCCTTTTTATTAGCTTCATCCTTCTCTTTTAATTATTTCTCATCCCTTTCCTCGAACACATTATTCTCCTTCATCACTCCTTCCATTTTTCCTTCAAATTTTCTCTTTTCTTGTAGAGTAGTTGCATACTGTCATTGCATTTGAGTCCTCTCATCCATCACTTTGGTCAATTCTCTATTTGTTAAATCTGCATGGAGCCTTATCTCATGCATAATACCTACAAGCTCTATAGTACGTGTATAAGAATCTCTGACACCAGTATGTTTAGGTGACTTAGTGTTTTCATTTGTTCTTGTAGTTCTGGTTTTTGGAAATCCACTATGTCTACCTCAATTTATAATGCTCTGCACTTGACTGCTAACATGAACAATAATTCATTGGTCATCTATGCTTTGTCAACTGGACTTGTGGATGGTCCACCTGAGCCTTTCTCTGGTGTTATCTTTATGGCCTCGAATAGTTGTTGTATTTTCATCATTTGGTCCTGCACCTTCTTGATGATTGAAAACGTCAATGTAGTTTCGCCCGCAAATTGTTGCTAAATCCATTATTATATAAGACTAAATAATGCTAGTAGCTGTGATCCAATTGTTTTTGAAGATCATATCTGTTCATTTTCAATATTATGATGATGTGCTACACAGGTTTACATGGTTGATGAGAATATCGTTGTTATTGGTATGGGTAGAGTTTTTATGATGATATCCCTTCATGCGACTATAGCCTGCTATTCATTAATGGTGACTCTTCCACTGCACCTGCATACCAAAATATTAGTAAAGTTACATTAACGACAATTTTAAAGAAGGCAAGGTATCACAACAAGTACAAAGGAATATAGTCCTGCAATACCACATGCATAAATATTTGTTGTCTATTGTTAGCTCTAGTTACAAGGAAAACTGTATAAAAGTGTTTAATTACATTTTTATATATGCATATGGTGAGAATTTTGGTGGTGCACTTTGGCAAGGTAACAATGCAAGGGTTATGTATTGATTAATGGAATTGGTGGCTGACGTACATACGTTATCACATTGGTGGCTCATGGAAGGATGGCTTGTGTTTCTATGGTGATTATGCTATGTTTCGGTTAAATGTTGATGATGCTATACATGATTGTTTAGTTTGTGTAGTGGTTGAGCAATGTATTTGAGTTATATCGAGAATGTAAACAGGGGTGGTGCATTTGGAAAATTGAATGCAAATGGTTTGATTACTATGTGGATTTGGATTATGTTATGGTTTGAATGCATTGATACTATCGATGCTTCGGTTGATTAGTGGTGATTAATGTGAGGCTCATTGGCATGTACTATGGAGTAAATAAGAGATGGGTGGAGGCGACGTGCATTTACTGCACGTCACCTTTACCCTTCCCGTTGGCCACCACCCTGGTCAGTCTGATGTTTGATCTTGTCATTGTATTCACGCTCCAGATTTCTAGCAGGGTGAAACCGCTCGACCTCCTCTCTTCTTAAGGATTTTGATTAACAGGTATGTCTCTTTTGGCCATTCTTGACGTCACTCTGGTTATGAAATGATTCTGTCTCAATTGTGTGGGTTTGTGTTATCTTGTGTGTTGCAACTATGTGGAATTTTGGATTTGAATGAAAAATAGATGGTTCAGTTTAAGTTCGTTGGAATGTTAGTCTTCCTGGGCAATAGTTCTTTATTTCCACTACGTGTTGGTTGAAGGGTTTTGTTTAAAATCATGGCATGATGATTGTCTTCGTGATTATCAGGTTAAATTAAGAGCCATGTTTTCTTAATTTGGCCTTGCAAAGGGATTGTTTCTCGTCCAAAAGAACCACAACCCATTGAGTGTATGCCTTCGGCCTCAAAGTCTCACTAAAATTATCCACGTTCCTTCTATGAAAAGCTACTCTGCCAACCGTTAACTGCCCGGGCTCTGGTTGCATAGGGAAACTTTTGTACCTGTCAAGTGGTTTCCAGTTATTTGGTATGTTACCTTGGGTACGGGCTCACCCGTGAGTTGTATATTCGTCATATTGTTATGGTTACCCCTCACTACCTCTCTGATATTAACATAAACCTCACATTGCTACCTAAGGTCACAGTCACCCGCCTTATGATAAGTAATTCAATGTTTTTTTAAATAGAAGGGCCTCTACCTTGTGTCAATTGGGGGCATGGTTATGTATAAGCTACCATGGCTGGTTCGGTTGGTTGTTCCTCTACCACAATGGAATTTGTTAGTTGGTATACAATCACTAAGATTAACACTTTGATGTTTCGGTTGGTGGCATACATTGGTTGCGATTTTGGGGATTGCTTGCGAAGGTCGCGTTCTGTATAGGGTTTCTGGAAAATGAATTATTGGACTGAGTATATTGCATCTTCTGTTGTTAGTTGAGTAAATCCAAGTGCACATAGCTTGGTCGACCACGATTGGCTAAATCAATAGCTCGACATGATTTATTGATTTCTATTTTGGTCAATTGTTGATGTGTGTTATGGAATAGTTGCATCATGAAGTTCCCTCAGTTACACACTGCATGTTATTGATTGCAAATTGGTCATTGTTGATGACAGGTTGTTGATTATTTGGTTCGGGTTTTAAGTCACCTTGAGTGTTTTGTTTTACAATGGCATGGTTACATCACCCTTGAAGTTTGGTCAATAATGATTGTTTGGTTGTATAGTCAATTATCATTCCAGTCATGGCATGTGAGGTTTTGGTATCCTGATTATTGTTTTTACATATACATGTGGGAATGAATATCATTACAGACCTTGATCAACTCTATCGTAGAAGTAGTAACTTTGTTATTATTTCAGAAATATGACTTTTAAATATAGATTGGATGTGGCAGTGGTGGATGTAAATGATTACGGATTGAGATTGAGTGTTATTGTTGATTGTTATAACATGCAGAATGTATGAATAAAAGGAACAGAACATCTTACAAATTATGTGAAGTACTTCTGTTTTGAAATGATGTTGTGTTGGATATTAATGGTCAATGAAATTAAAACACTACATAGGAATTATTACTCAAGTCATCTGACTGTTGGTTGATGCATATTTTCTTACTACAATATATGTTATGGAGTGCATGATTGCTCTCATAAACAATAACCATTGTTGTCCCCTTTCATTATCTCATTTTTCTCTAATTATAAACCCCTCACATATCCCATATTCATTTTGTTCACCCCCTATTATGATATCGATCACAACTAAGGAATTTTTTTTGTTAGATTGGCTAAAAGTGGAAAATTTATGTGTGAATTGCAGTGAGTTTTATTGGTTGCTACAATTGATTTTTGTTATCATTGAGAAGTGACCATTTTTCTTCCCTTTCATCATATCACCTTTTTGCTAATTACAATCCCTCGTGTATCCCTGAGCATGTTTCCATCCCCCTACTAAATGATTGACATTAAAACAATTTGCATGGATTGGGTTGTATGAGCCTGATACATTATGAGCCAAATCTATTTCATATTTTTAAGGAGTTGTCATGCATGGTTATTTAAAATACTATTTGCTAATTGTTAACATGTGGAGGATGGGTTTTTTCAGTAGGGGAAGCCATGGCCGAGGAAACAGAGGTAGAGGTAACTGGAATCGAGGCCCAAGGAGGCCTAGGTTCTCAATTCATTTTGATGTTGATTCTGAAGAGATGGGCCAATAGTTCCATGATGGATTCTTTAATTGGATTGGACAAGAGATAGTCCAACCAAGGTCTGAAAGGCCTCCCTTCCAAGCCCTTCAAGCCCCCGGTATACCAATGCCTACTCATGTCTCTTTACATCCTGAAGTCCAAGAAAATGATGGGTGGCAGGAGATTGTCCACATAACTGTCTCTCAACACCATGGATGGCCAAACTTATCCTTGTCTACTCCTCCACCTTTAAACCCCATTGTCCTGGCTGACCCTAACCATTTAGTAGTGAAATATTCTCACACCAGAAATAGATTGAATACTGAAGCCCACCATGCATTAGATAAAGTAAAGGCTGATGTTGCCACTTAGTCACCCTCCGATAACTCTGACAAATCTGTGTCCTCGTAGATGCATCTGAGGGATGATTGTTCCCATGTGGTTAGTGAGATAAATTCTAAAGGCTCTTCCCATATCAAGGTATTTTTAGGGAATTCAAGAGGTGACAGTAAAAACCAAGGGAATGTTGCTTCATAGACTGAAAAATATGGATTTTAGTTCTTGTGTTATTTATTGTTTGTGATAGTTGACTACATGGATTTTGGACAACATGTTTTATTTTGGAGAACATGTTTTATTTTGGACAACAGGTCTTATTTTGGATATATGAGTATTAATCTAAATTATTTTTAAGTTTTATGAGATAAAATTGCCAAAGGAAAATATGTTTGAAGGGAGGCACAAGGGGTGTGTTTTCTTAACAAATGGATTATGTTATGGTGTGATGATTTTTATCATTAGGGGAGTCACAAGGGTGTCCCAACTATTAGTTATTATTTAATTATGACCCTATTATAATTGTTACTTCCCCCCCTTTCCTTAACTAAAGTTAGTTAAGGTCCTATGCTAACTTAACTAATAAGTTAGTTCAACTACTCTAACCAATTATAAATTGTTAAAAGATGAACTAAGGGGAGGAACAAAAAAAATGTAGAAGAACAAAGCATGGTAAGGTTTGCTCTTTGAGTTCATGTTGAGATAGTTCAACTTTCATTCATTCATATCTTCATCATAGCCTAATTCTCTTTTGTGATAGCAGTGTCTTATTGTAGACAACAATATTCATGGATGAATCAAATCATTCAGACACTTGTTCTTTAGAGATGTTGATCTATCTTTGATAGTCTATGTAGTCTTGTCTGTTTTGAATCAGTTTTGATGACTGATAAAGACTATTGTGCAGAGTCGAGTGGGAAGCGATCTGAGGCAAGATGATCCAGCTTTTAGAGTTCAGTTTTGGTTTTCTGTCAGAGATCTTTTTGTATGTTCCATTGGGGATTTCTAAGTTTGACTTTGGTCCAAGATTTCTTATGAAGTTTTGTAAAGACAATGAATCTTTGATGAATTTGAATGAAATAAAGGATTTCTTTATGTCTCACCTATCTTGATTATGATATTGGTGTCTTTACTTATGTTATTATATTTATTTTCAACGACTGATATTTTCAGAAAAACACATAAAAAGTAATTTTCCTACAAGCTTTTTTTTGATAAAAAAGCATCCTAAGCACTTGTAATTAATACTGGTGAGTTAGGATATATATTTTTGTTCACTATAAATGTAGGGTGATATTCCCATTTACTTTACTTTAGCCAAGTAAAATATGAAAATTCTTGAGTAAGATCAATTCATATCTTTTCATCAAAATTTATTTGGCGACCATACTGGGGAGATCTTCGATATATCTCTGGTTAATTTTTATACTCAATTCTCATTGATGCATCTCTCTTTTTCTATTTTGATTCTTGGAATGTTTGTTATTAATGAATGTTCCTGTTGCAAGATGACCAAACCTTGAGCTCGGTCTCCAAGACCAGACCAGCATTACTTTCAACATATTTCATACTATTTTAGACATTGCTAGGACCCATGTTGAGCTTAACCATTCTTGGGCAGCAATTGAAAGATATATTAGTGTCCAAGAACAATTGGACGCTAGATGTAGGTAGCCCATAATTCAGCAATAAACTTCCGTTTCCTCGATTTTGGACTTTCTTTCATGTCCTTAGATTCTTGTGCTTCTAGAAGAAGAAGAGGCTTGTCACCTGAAATCAATCCTATTGCTAAGATAGGAAGGAGGAATGTTGTGTTATCTGCCCAACAAAGTGCTCTAAGGAGGACTTTGTCTGATTCATCTAGCTCATCTTTCTTTCCCTCATCTACTTTCCATAGAATGGCATCTAGTGGTGGCTCTCGTGGAACTAGAAGTGCTCCATCTTCCCAATATTCATCATCGTCAGTGATTCATAGCTTGTACAACCACCATATCCCAGTCCAATCTACTACAAACCCCACCAAAGTCATTAAAAAAATGGTCTTTTTTAGTTTGAAGAAGATGCCACAACCACACCATGGCATGTGTCCTCTCCTCTTAACCTAGCACCTACTACTCGCCCGCTTCCAAAGTTTAAAGAGAATTTTCCTAGGTTTTCGAGAAATAACACGATTAGTACTAACAAACACCTAGTGGAAATTTTGAATGCTTGTCATAATATAGGGGCTAACGAAAATGACACTTGCATGCTCTTGTTCTTCAATTCCTTGGAAGGAAAGGTTGGGACCGAATTTTCTAACCTTCCCCCTAAGATCTTGTCTACTTGGGAGAAGTTAATTTATTGGTTCCGATCCACTTATGGGCAATCCAATAGCCTTGATAACAAGTTAAGGGAGTATAATAATGTCACTTACAAAGATGGTGAGACCATCGAGTCTTTCAACTTGCATTTCACCAAGTTGTATAATCAAATCCCTGAACTTATCCACCCTCAAAAGTAGGGCGCCTTCATGCATTATTGCAATGCATTACCTTCTCCTTATCGTCAATGGCTTGAAGAAAAGGCAATTGATATTCTCAGTTCTGCTCTGCACCCTTGCACAAAGTATGAGGAACAACTTGAATGAACTAGTCTACCCCAGGGTGAATCAGTTAGACAGACAAATATGTCCGCTCTTTTACAGCTCGTACAAGATATGAACAACTGAATAATAGATTTTGAGCATAAATTTATTGTCAACCCTCTCAACACTGGAGCTATATCCTCTTCTGCCCCTCCTTTTATAACTCCAATTGAAAATAATTTCCATCCAAAGGCTATCTTGTCTCGGAGTTGGTGTAACTTTTGCAAGGAACACCATGAAGAAACCACATGTGAGGTAAGGAAGAGTGCCAAGGACAAGATCTTTGGTAAACGACCAGAAGCCACCATCGTTGTCCTAGATTTTTGTGAGCTAGAGGATGTCATGGTCATCAACACTAGAAACAAAGCCTATGCCCCAAAAAGAAAATTTGACCCTCCTCAGAATTCTTCTAGCCCAAGCTCATCCTCAACCGCGGCTGCATCCCAGGCTCCTAAAATTCTCGAGAGTCAAAGAATCACTCCCTCTCCCCCCTCCTCCAAGTACAATATCCTAAATCAATTAGCAAAAAATAAGGTAGATGAAACCCTCTTAGACATGGTTGTTGTCCCTGAACAACAAATGCATCTAAAACAATTCATGGAAGGAAAATATTACATTGTAGCTAGTCTTCCCAAAGAGGTAGATGCAGAGGATTCATTTGTAAATAAAGTAGGTGCACGTAGTTTTAGATACCCTGTAAAAAACCCACCTTTCTTTATTTCTGTAAAAATCATGGATAAAATTTCCCATTGTTGCCTCATTGATGGTGGTTCAGGCCCAAGTGTGATGTCAAAGATTATTATGGAAGAGCTAGGCTTGTCTTGTACAAACAAAAATTCCATAAGTATGCTCTCCTATAATAGTATACAACAAACAACCATAGACGAGATTAAAGATGTAACGTTGGTTTTATATGCTCGTCCTGAGATAAGGACAACACTCAGCATTCATGTGATCGATATGCCTATAATAAATTACTCGATTATATTTGGGAGATATTGGCAAGACCTAACAGGTGGATACCTCTCACTCGATGGGACACATTTATATGTCCCTCAAAAATGAAATAATATCATAGTCCTTAGAGAAGGAAGGATCTCACCCTACATAGAGAACGTTCTGCAACCTAGTGTAATCTACATCGAAGAAGACCTAGGAGTGTATGTAATGTCCCCCACCTCTTAGAGAGGCGATGAGGAGACTCAGTGACCTGGGCACCCCCACTAGGTCATAGTCTCACACTGAAGGGGGGAAATTCAAGAATTTAAAAGTTATATTTTAAGTTGAGTTAAGAAAGGAAAAGGATAAAGGAGTAAAAGATAACTCAATAGAAGAATAGAAGATTAACCCTGGGAGTTAACCTAACTCAACAGAGAATTAGAAGGAAAAGTATAAGTAAGAGGCTGGGGTGCACCTATTACTCATTCTGGTTTTCGATTAGCATTTTCTATTGCTCTTGAGCATTCTATTTGGGGTTTTGCTATACAAACCCTTGTGAGCAACTCAGTGGTGAAATATCCGCTCACCTTGTTCGATAGCTTGGTCTCGCGGATGAAAGAATCCTCCACACCATTCTAGTCTCAGCCCATCTCCATCTAGCACTTTAGAAAGTAGAAAGTTATACTGTTCTTGTGTTTCCAACCTTTTCTGGAGGGTTATCATCATTCTACATTTGTTTACAAATTGGGACATCTTGGAGCCATAGGGGACGTCCGGTAATTTAGTAAAAAATAGATCTAGGGAGATATTATTGAGATCTGAGTCAGAAACTTCTCCCACAGGATTTTCATAGCCCGATCTATATTCTTGGAGAGTTTCAGAGCATTTGGAGGCCTCCTTCATCAGGGCCGAACCAGCTAGGGTTTCAGTCATCCAGTGGGGCACCCCATTCAGTGGGAAATTCAGATCTATGGGGTTTGAGAGTGGATTTTGGAATTTGGACATATGGGTTTTCCTTACAGTTGCCCGATCTATCATTTGGCATATTTCTCAGGATGATTGGACACTTTTGGTAGCAGGGAAGAATTATTGAGGGCTTCAGCATTCTAGCAGGATGTGACACTTTCCAGCTTGGAGGTTGAGCATTAGTACGACTCAGATCTACTTGATTCAGTATTTATTGTATATCCAGCCTTTGGAGGCTTATTTTTTATTATCGGGAGCATTTTGTAGCAGCTCATATCTATTTCTTGTACGAACATATAAGGTTTATGCCAGATCAAACATCTATTATATTGATCTTACATTTCTCATAATAAAAAGGTCAGATCTTTACTTGTTCTTCTACATCTTGAATATATTGTGATCTCCATGTGTTGATGAATCTTGTATGCACTTAATAACTCAATAAATTAGTAGTAGTTAGTGATTCCAAGAAAGACTTTGGCTTGGGATCATTACAGTGGTATCAAAGCCTTGATCCTCCAAACCTGTGGAGAGATCAGTGCATGCAGAAGTACAGGGGAATTGTTATGGGTCGGAGGAAGAACAACAACACTGAAACAGAGGCATAAATGGAAGGGTCGGGAGATGACCATGAGCCTCAGGGCTTGGCTCTCTTAGTAACTGAATTTGGTAAGTTTCAGCAAAACATGAACCGCACAGAAGGCACATTGGTCCGATAGTTGGATGAGTATCAGGAAACCAACAGAAGGGGACAGGCTGAAATCTCTGAAACCTTGAAGAAAGTTGATGAGAATCTATAGAAAATGAACAAGAACCAAACTAGGATAACTGAACTTCTGATGCAAGTAACCCATCAAGGCATAGATCCTAATACATATGGGAATAAGGAGGCTGGAGGGTTTGGTGGAACCCATGAGGAAGTCAGATATAACCCGGAGAAATCACCAAGATCCGAAGGAAGTCTTGGAGGTGGCATGTTCCATGGGTAGATGGGTAGCAGGACCAATCATAGGCCATACATCCCAGTGTTTATAGATGAACCACTAGGCCAACACTCAGGTAGCATAGATAACCCCAGACCATACATGCCCACATTCACAGATGAGCAAGGGTAGTATGAACAGGTTGAAGATTTTGTGGAACAATTAGCCAGGAGTACCAGGGAATACTACAACTTGGATATGAAAGTTCAAAGACAAATGTCCCTAGACTAGTATTGTCAACTCAGGTTCAGAAACTAGCCTAGGAAGAACAAGAAACTTTGAGTTTGAGCGAAGGGCAGGGAAGATAGAGATTCCATACTTTGATGATATGGCTAAGATGATAGCACAAGCATGGGTGTAGAAGCTGGATACTTACCTGCAGCGTAACCCCATGAGAGAGATGGAGGCCATCAAGTTTGCCACTATGTAATTGGATGGCAAGGCCCATGACTGGTGGTACCATGGGCTCACCACACTCGTCCACAACCAAATTGTATCCTATATAGAATTCACTCAAAGGCTCATTGATAGATTTGATCTAGGAGATCTTGAGTTACATTTTTGGGAGCTCACCCAGCTCAAGCAAATAGGTACGACTAAGGCATACACTGATGAGTTCCAGAGGTTGGCAGTGATGGTTCAAGATATGTCCCCAACTAGGCTCATGATTCTCTTTACAGAAGGATTGATGGAACCCTTGAAGGGTTGGGTTAAGGCCTTCAAGCCTACCAGCCTACAGGAAGCCATTTGGAGGACGAGGGATCTGGGTCTAGCTGCTAAACCAAAATTCATACCCAGACCACCTCTTGACAATGGTGGAAGAGATCAAAGGCCTCCAATAAACCAGGGAAGAAATGACCCTAAGGGTTATGACAAGGGTCATGGAAAAATAGATGACAACACCAGGAAGGAACTGAGAAGGAAGCAACTCTGTTTCACATGCAAGGAGCCATGGAATCCCTCACACAATTGCATGGGACAAGGACAGGTACATTACATTGAGGTCACTTTAGATGACGAAGAAGAGGATGTGTATGGTCAGATACAAAACATGGAGGCTGAAACGTTAGAGGCAGCAGAAGAGGAGGTTCTAGAACTAGACTGTGCGGCTGGAGAGAAGGCTACATTGGCATCTATCAGCGGGGTA
>JZKD02S1557216.1:711215-746499 GCA_000966675.3 Picea glauca
AGCAGGAGCACATGGTTAGAGAAGAAGGTTTGGAATTGCTTGAGG
This sequence comes from Picea glauca, assembly GCA_000966675.3. Lineage (NCBI taxonomy): Eukaryota > Viridiplantae > Streptophyta > Pinopsida > Pinales > Pinaceae > Picea > Picea glauca. The sequence goes on from JZKD02S1557216.1 coordinate 711,261, forward strand.
ACAAGCAATTTCAAGTAGGGGAGACTGTAATGTCCCCCACCTCTTAGAGAGGTGATGAGGAGACTCAGTGACCTGGGCACCCCCACTAGGTCATTGTCTCACACTGAAGGGGGGAAAGTCACGAAGTTAAAAGTTATATTTTAAGTTGACTTAAAAAAGGAAAAGGATAAAGGAGTAAAAGATAACTCAACAGAAGAATAGAAGATTAACCCTGGGAGCTAACCTAACTCAATAGAGAATTAGAAGGAAAAGTATAAGTAAGAGGTTGGGGTGCACCTATTACTCATTCTGGTTTTGGATTAGCATTTTCTATTGCTCTTGAGCATTCAGTTTGGGGGTTTTGCTGTAAAAACCCTTGTGAGCAAATCAGTGGTGAAATATCCACTCACCTTGTTCCGTAGCTTGGTCTCACGGATGAAAGACTCCTCCACACCATTATAGTCTCATCCCATATCCATATAGCACTTCAAAAGGTAGAAAGTCATACTGTTCTTGTGTTTCCAGCCTTTTCTGGAGGGTTATCATCATTCTACATTTGTCTGCAGATTAGGACATCTTGGAGCCATAGGGGACGTCCGGTAATTCAGTAAAACTCAGATCTAGGGAGATCTGCTTGAGATCTGAGTCCAAAACTTCTCCCACGAGATTTTGATAGCCGGATCTATATTCTTGGAGAGTTTCAAAGCATTTGGAGGCCTCCTTCATCAGGGTCAAACCAGCTAGGGTTTCAGTCATCCAATGGGGCACCCCATTCAGTGGGAAATTCAGATCTACGGGGTTTGAGAGTGGATTTGGGAATTTGGACATCTGGGTTGTCCTTACAGTTTCCCGATATATCATTTGGTATATTTCTCAGGATGATTGGACACTTTTGGTAGCAGGGAATAATTATTGAGGGCTTCAACATTCTAGCAAGACGTGGCACTTTCCAGCTTGGAGGTTGAGCATTAGTACGGCTTAGATCTACTTGATTCAGTCTTCATTGTATATCCAACCTTTGGAGGCTTATTTTGTAATGTCGGGAGCATTTTGTAGTAGCTCATATCTATTTCTTGTACGACCATCTGAGGTTTATGCCAGACTGGCCATTTATTGTGTTGATCTTACATTGCTCATAATAAAAAGGTCAAATCTTTGCTTGTGCTTCTACATCTTGAATATATTGTGATCTCCATGTGTTGATGAATCTTGTATGCACTTAATAACTCAATAAATTAGTAGTAGCTAGTGATTCCAAGAAAGAATTTGGCTTGGGATCATTACAATGTATTCCATATTTGTCGAAGAGGATGATATTCCTCTGGAAATAATTGATTTAGAGGACAAATTGTGGTGTATGCATATTGATGGTTCACATTCTAATAAAGGTAATGGTGCTGGTATTATCTTGGTCTCCCCTGTAGGAAAGATTCATAATCTGTCATATAGGATGGTGTTTTGTTGCTCAAACGATGTTGCTAAATTCAAAGCTTTACTATTAGGCATCGAGAATTCCCTTAATCTTGGTTATAGCCACCTTTTAGTTTTTGGAAATTCTGAGCTTGTGGTGAATCTGAAATGTAAGACATGCTCTCCTAGAAACAAGCTGATGGAGAAATATTCCCAAGCTGTTTGGGCACTTGTATCAAATATCCTATCCTTTAACATCACTCAAGTTGGGAAGGAGTTGAATTCTATAGCTGGTCAATTAATTGTCTTCACAACCTCTCCTACTCAACAACTCTTTCCTCACTGGCCTCATTGTGCTTTTAAATATCTGCATCATTCATACATTTTGGAGAACGAAGAACCCTGGAAGGCCATCCCTATCAATGCAAGAAGTTATGTTGTCATTAAAAATTAACCTCTCAAGCCTAAGGAGATTGCATCCGTAGAGAATAACAAGATTCTTGAAGGCTTGAATCCTATTGAGAGTTTATTTTCCTTGAGTGTTGGAGGCAACAAAGAAGAACATGAAGAAGGGATGAAGTCTGTTGTTCAAAAGGTTTTTTCTTGGTTTAATGTAGATCTTTGTGGTTTGATCCAGGCTTTGTTCAATGTACTATGAAAACAGCTAGGCAAAAATAGAAACTTGTTAACTCTACACTGAAATAAACCTTTCGAAGGGAGCTGGGGGATTTCTTAAGGACCAAAATATTTTTTCCAGCACACCATGATGGATTTTCAAGGTGGGATCTTTCTTCGAAGATCCCTGATAATTTTAGGACTTGCACTAGTCTTCAAACTTTCAAACAAGCAATTATAAGAAATCCTTTCCCTCCTCTCAATATGGAAATGTTTTAGCAATAGATCGTAGAGTTATATTTGGAGCCCCTACTTGACAATTTCTTTTCTTACAATAAAATCAATGTGGAAGGGAAAAATTATCACAAAACCACTCTCACTACTAATCGTGATACTATGTCTTACAATTGCATGCCCTCTCGATTATTTGATACAAGTATCGCCTTGAGAAGGCCTATACACATAACTTTCAATAAATCAGTCAGTCTCCAAGCTTATCTTGATGATTTAATCGTATCTGTCAAAGGGATGATAGTTACATCAAGTTTTCAAATGTTAGGCCATTGCCATATTACTTTTGTCTTAGATACTAACTCATAAATTTGAAAAGGGTTACAGAGACAATGGTACTCCCATACCATTAACAATCCTCATTTGAAATATTGTGAGGGGCCAGCATGAAAATCTTTTTCTAATTATATTCTTCTATATTCTAGTAGTTTAGTTATACTTCCCAATTTTGTGCTCTCTCCTGCTTTACAACCTTTGATTTTTTTTACTTTCTGAACTGAATTTTGTTTTCTTCTTTCTGAATGGTGTTATCTCTACTGATGTTGTTTTGATTTCTACTTTATTAATTCTATTGGATTTTGGTCTTTATCATCTTTTAGAGTACTCGAATTAGGATGATGGATTATGGTTGCCATGGTAACACTCTTGCAAGCATTGTTAGTCTATAACAATCAAGCTTACATAGCTATTACAAAGTCATCTCTAAAGGACCATTAGAAATTGTTGTTTCATTTTTCAATGCTGTCATATAAAGAGTTGGTTTTTTCCCGCTTCTTCTTGCCATTTCTTCATACATCGAGACCTTAAGGGAAAATATCTAAGTCCCCCAATTTCAAGTGGACAACATATTAGAGGAAAATAATTATGCATATAGTGGTAAAACCCCTCCTACCTAAAAATTTTTAAGATTCATTCCCATTTCCGGTCATCTTTTATTAAATCCACTCACTACCCCCTGTTGCATAATCATTCAAGTTACATATTCTTGAGATGACTATTCTTGGTCAGTGAAGCCATGAGTTCTGAGTTCTAAACTGCTAAGAGAAAATTTCCCTGTGGAGTCACCAGTTTGTTGACGATTGAAAACGTCCACGTAGTTTCGCCTGCAAATTGTTGCTAAAGCCATCAATATATAAGACTAAATAATGCTAGTAGGTGGGATCCCCTTGTTTTTGAAGATCAGATATGTTCATTTTCAATATTATGATGATGTGCTACAAAGGTTTACATGGTTGATGAGAATATCGTTGTTATTGATATGAGTAGAGTTATTGCGATGATATCCCTTCATGCAACTATAGCCCGCTATTCATTAATGGTGATTGTTCCACTGCACTTGCATAACAACATATTAATAAAGTTACATTAACGACAGTTTTAAAGAAGGCAAGGTATCACAATGAGTACAAAGGAATCTAGTCCTGCAATACAACATGCATAAATATTTCTTGTCTATTGTTATCTCTAGTTATAAGGAAAATGCTATAAAAGTCTTTAATTACATTTTTATATATGCATATGGTGAAAATTTTGGTTGCGCACTTTGGCAAGGTAACAATGCAAGGGTTATGTATCTATTAATGGAATCGGTGGCTGAATTACATATGTTATAACGTTGGTGATTCATGGAAGGATGGCTTGAATTTTTCTGGTGATTATGCTATGTTTCGGTTAAATGTTGATGATGCTATACATGATCGTTTAGTTTTTGTAGTGGTTGAGAAATGTATTTGAGTTATGTTGGGAATGTAAATAGGGGTGTCGCATTTGGAAAAATGAATGCAAATGGTTTGATTACTATGTGGATTTGGATTATGTTATGGTTTGAATGCATTGATACTATCGATGCTTTAGTTGATTAATGGTGATTAATGTGAGGCTCATTGGCATGTACTGTGGAGTAAATAAGATATGGGTGGAGGCGACATGCATTTATTTCACGTCACCTTTACCCTTCCCGTTGGCCGACACCCTAGTCAGATTGATGTTTGATCTTGTCATTGTGTTCATGCTCTGGATTTATAGCAGGGTGAAACTGCTTGGCCTCCTCTCATCTTAAGGATTTTGATTAACAGGTATGTCTCTTTTGGCCATTATTGACGTCAATCTGGCTATGAAATGATTCTAGCTTAGTTGTGTGGCTTTGTGTTGTCTTCAGTGCTGCAACTGTGTGGAATTTTTTATTTTAATGAAAAACAAATGGTTCAATTTAAGTTCGTTGGAATGTTAGTCTTCCTAGGAAATATTTATTTATTTACACCGTGTGTTGGTTGAAGGGTTTTGTTTAAAATCATGGCACAATGATTGTCTTTGTGGTTATTGGGTTAAATTAAGAGCCATGTTTTCTTATTTTGGCCTTGCAAAGGGATTGTCTCGCATCCACAAGCACCACAGCCCCTTGGGCATATTACTTCGGCCTCAAAGTCTCATTAAAATTAGCCTTGTTTCTTCTATGAAAAGCTACTCTGCCAACCCTTAACCCCCTAGGCTTCAGTTGCATAAGGAAACTTTCGTACCTGTCAAGTGGTTTCCAGTTATTTGGTCTGTTACCTTGGGTACAGGCTCACCCGTGAGTCGTATAGCCATCATGTTTTTATAGTTTCCCTTCACTACCTGTATTATATTAGCATAAACCTCACATTGATACTTAAGGTCATAGTCACCCGCCTTATGCTAAGTAATTCAACGTTTTTTTAAATGGAAGGGCCTCTCCCTTGTGTCGATTGGGTGCATGGTTAGGTATAAGCTACCATGGTTGGTTCAGTTGGTTGTTCCTCTACCACATTGGCATTTGTTAGTTGGTATACAGTCACTAAGATTCACACTTTTGATGTTTCGGTTGGTGACTAGCATTGGTTGCGATTCTGGGGATTGCTCGCGTAGGTCGCGTTTTTTATAGGGTTTTTCAAAATGAATTGTTGGAGTGAGTATATTGCATCTTTTGTTACCAGTTGAGTAAACCTGAGTGCCACAACATGGTTGACCAAAATTGGCTAAATCAATAGCTTGACATGATTTATTGGGTTCTATTATGGTCAATTGTTGCTGTGTGTTATGGAATAGTTGCATCATGAAGTTCCCTCAATTACACGTTGCACATTATTGATTGCAAATTGTCCATTGTTGATGACAGGTTGTTGATTATTTGGTTTAGGTTTTAAGTCACCTTGAGTGTTTTGTTTTACAGTGGCATGGTTACATCACCCTTGAAGTTTTCTCAATAATGATTGTTTGGTTGTATAGTCAATTATCATTCTAGTCATGGCATGTGAGGTTTTGGTATCTTGATTACTTTTTTTACATATACATGTGGGAACAAATATTGTTACAGACCTTGATCAGTTCTATTGCAGAAGTAGTAACTTCGTTATTATTTCAAAAATATGACTTTTAATTATAGATTGGATGTATAAGTTGTGGATGTGAATGATTATAGATTGAGATTGAGTGTTATTGTTGACTATTATAACATGTAGAATGTATGAATAAAAGGAACAAAACATCTTACAAATTATGTGAAGTACTTCTATTTTGAAATGATGTTGTGTTGGATATTAATGGTCGATGAAATTAAAACACTACACATGAATTATTACTCAAGTCATATGACTATTGGTTGATGCATATTTTCTTACTACAATATATGTTATGGAGTGCTTGATTGATCTCATGAACATTAACCGTTGTTTTCACCCTTCATTATCTCATTTTCAGCTAATTTTAAACCCCTCACATATCCCATATTCATTTTGTTCATCCCCTGTTCCGATATCAATCACAACTAAGGAAAATTCTGTGTTAGATTGGGTAAAAGTGGCTGAATTATGTGTGAATTGCAATGAGTTTTATTGGTTGCTACAGTTGATTGTTGTTATCATTTAGAAGTGACCATTTTTATTCCCTTTCATTATATCACCTTTTCGCTAATTACAACCCCTCATGTATCCCTGAGAATATTTCCACCCCCCTGCTCAATGATTAACATTAAAATTCTTTGTATGGATTGGATTGCATGAGCCTGATACATTCTGAGACAAATATATTTCATAGTTTTAAGGAGTTTTCATGCATGGTTATTTAAAAGACTATTTGCTAATTGTTAACATGTGCGAGATGGGTTTTTTTAGTAGGGGAAGCCATGGCCAAGGAAACAGAGGTAGAGGTAAATGGAACTGAGGCCCAAGGAGGCCTAGGTTCTCAATTCATTTTGATCTTGATTCTGAAGAGTTGGGCCAATTGTTCCATGCGGGATTCTTGAATTGGATTGGAGAGAGGATAGTCCAATCGAGGCCTAAAAGTCCTCCCTTCCAAGATCCTCAAGCCCCTGGTATACCAATGCCTCCTCATGTCTCTTTACAGCCTGAAGTCCTAGAAAATGATGGGTGGTAGGAGATTGTCCACCCAGTTGTCTCTCAACACCGTGGCTGGCCAAACTTATCCTTGCCTGCTCATCCACCTTTAAACCCCATTGTCCCAGTTGCCCCTAACCATTCACCAGTGCAATATTCCCACGCCAGCAAGAGATTGAAGACTGAATCCCACCATGCATTAGATAAAGGAAAGGTCATTGCTGCCACTTCCTCACCCTCCGATAACTCTAACAAATCCATGTCCTCACATATGCATCTGAGGGGAGATTTTTCCCATATGATTAGTGAGATAAATCCTAAATTCTCTGCCCAACTCAAGGAATTTTTAGGGAAGTCAGGAGGTGACAACAACAACCAAGGGAAGTTTGCTTCACAAACTGGAAAATATGGATTTTAGTTCTTGTGTTATTTATTGTTTATGACATTGGAGTACATGGATTTTGGACATGTTTTATTTTGGATATATGAGTATTAATCTAAATTATTTTTAAGTTTTATGAGCTGAAATTGCCAAAGGAAAATATGTTTGAAGGGAGGCACCAGGGCTGAGTTTTCTTAACAAATGAATTATGTTATGATGTGATGATTGTTATCATTAGGGGAGTCACAAGGGGGTCCCACCTATTAGTTATTATTTAATTATGACCCTATTATAATTATTAATTCCCCCCCCTTCCTTAACGAAAGTTAGTTAAGATCCTATGTTAGCTTAACTAATAAGTTAGTTCAACTACTCTAACCAATTCTAAATTGTTAAAACATGAACTAAGGGGAGGAACACAAAAAAGATAGAAGCACAAAGCATGCTAAGGTTTTCTCTTTGAATTTATGTCGAGATAGTTCATCTTTCATTCATTCATATATTCATCATAGCCTAATTCTCTTTTTTGATAGCAGGGTCTTATTGTAGACGACAATATTCAGGGATGAATCAAATCATTCAGACACTTGTTCTTTCTAGGTGTTGATCTATCTATGATAGTCTGTGTAGGCTTGTCTGTTGTGAATTATTTTTCATGACTGATAAATACTATTGTGCATATTCGAGTGGGTAGTGATTAGTGGCAAGTTGATCCATCTTTTAAAGTTCAGTTTTGGTTTTCTATCAGAGATCTTTTTATATGTTCCATCGGGGATTTCTAAGTTTGACTTTGGTCCAAGATTTCTTGTGAAGTTTTGTAAAGAGAACGAATCTTTGATGAATTTGAAGGAAATAAATGATTTCTTTATGTCTCACCTATATTGATTATGATCTTGGTGTCTTTACTTCTGTTATTATATTTATTTTCAACAACTGATATTTTCATAAAAACACATAAAAAGTAATTTTCTAGCAAGCTTTTTCTTGATAAAAAAGCATCCTAAGCACTTGTAATTAATACTGGTGAGTTAGGATATATATTTTTGTTGGCTATAAATGTATGGTGATATTCCTTCGGCTTATGGTCTTGCCTTGATCGTATTCCCTACACCATTATTTTTCCCATTTCCCTGTACTTCATCTAATGCTTCATCATCCCTGTCCTATTCTTCTTCCTCTTTTGAGTGGTCCATTTGTTCTGCTGGGACTTTCCACTCATATTCCCAATCATTAAATATGAGTCATAAATCATCTATTGTTAATTTTTAGTTGGCTGATAGCAACTAGCGTGCATGGTCCCTTTTTTCTTGAATGTACATATGGTGTATCCCTGCTTTGAAGCACACAATATCCTGGTATGTTTATACTATATGGGATTTGATGTGTGGTGTATGTTCTATGATGTACCTAATTGTTTCAAAGTAGACATAATATGTAACATTGTTGTTTACTTGTTTCCTTCTGTTTTTCGTATTCCATAAGTTATCATATTGTGCAGTTGCATTACCTCTATTGGTTTCTCTCATCCATTGGTAATCACCAAGATCCTACCATCCAACTAGTGCAATTAAAATAAGATGCCAGGAATAATGTAACTCTATGCCTTTCTCATGGGCCTCTACAAAGTCTGTCAAAAAATGATTCACCTAAAAAGTGGCCTAATTCATTTGGACCCCCTCTGCACATTTTTTGTGGCTGAAAATATTGCAGCCAACACTTCATCTTTAAGACATTTCCTAAAAAAATTATAGGGCAACACCTGCATCGCAAAGCTTACAACATAATCACTTTTGTTCACAACATCCGACCCCCTCTTCCCTCTAAAGGTGTTAAACTTATCCTTCATAGTTTCTGCTAGTTCTTTCTCCCCTACTTTGTTTGTTGGTGAACAATGTGGTTCAATCCTTTCCTACTTTTGGAAAACCTATGATCCACACAATTAGTTGGGTATCATTTGAAACTGGTGGGTCAAGCCACAAAGTTCCTCCATTGACACAACTGAGTAGTATCTTGACACAAGAATTTATTTCCAGACTACATCCAAAATGGGGAATCTCGAGTAGTTTCAATATCCTTGACCTTTGAAGTCTCGTTGTCCACGTCTACGATTCAATTAGTATTTATCATGTGACTGGTACACTTTTTGCACAAAAATACTTTTCTCGTGCCAATTCGAGAAACGTTTATTCATCCATGATGTCATGGTATTCAAACTTTAGGGCATCAATCTTCCCTATCATGTCCCATTCAACAATTACATCAACTGGTATTTTCGGTGTGACCAGTGGGTATTTCCCATATGCGAGTACTTTAAATTATGGTGTGGTGTCTTTTCGTGGTGGTATATAGTTGTTGAGTCTCAGAATTGTCGCATTTTCATCCTATTTTCCTTTCACCATTCTTCACATTTATCCATATTCTACCACTCCATAAACTATTCATTAATACCATTTTCATAATTAAATATGGGTTTAACCTTATTACTTTCCAAATAATTTATTTTAGTATTAAAAGGGAATTTGTGATTAAATATTAGAAAATTGACATGTTTTCATATATATCTAAAAAATGTGTGAGCTTTGGCATGTGTAGGAATATGTGAAGCACTAATTCAAAAATACTTCTCGAATACTTCCTCCACCATTTCAAGATTTGATGAGATAATTCAAGCCTATTCCAAGGAGAAGATCATGGAGATATGGATAAACATATCTTATCCTAGATATATGAGAGATATGTGTGAGGATTTGAAGGGATTATATTTTGTAATAATGGGAACTTGGTTGAGAGAAAAGTGGATCTGTAATTATGAGATGCTTATCTTCTTTTCAAATCTCTCATGTATAAAAGAGAGTGCCCTCTCTTCATGAGAGGGGATAATTATTATGATCTAAGATTGGTTCTTGGGGGGAGAATTGTTATGATGTAGATTGGATTCATGAACATACTCTTTTTGTAAACCTACTTGTTGAAGATTAATGCAAGTTTGAATTTAGTGATCTTGTGTCTCTTAGAAGTTACCATCTGTTGATATAAAATATTCCATGTTGGCATCGACAAGGGCCACCGATCCAACTTGATAAGCTCATTGTAAATTGTTAGTGTAGATTTTCATTTCATGTACCTGTTATTTTGATTTCATGTTATTTTGTTTGAATTCACTATTCGAATTTGTTGCAAAGTGTGGTAATGCAGGAATAGTTGGATCTCCATATTTCACCATACATGATTTTTAATGGATCATCCCACTACACTTAGATTTTTTTTCCATAATTGATTAGGTTACACCTTGCTAACAAATGCACAATCAAGACCTCCATCTCTCACCATACATGTACCTCTAATGGAATGTTGCGAATGCACAAAGTGTTAATTATTGTTAGTTTATTTGCTCCAGGGGATAGAATCAAAGTTCATATTTTCCTTCCATTAGCCATCAATGAACAGGTCCATCACCCGAGCAAGATCTTTTGCTTGTTTATGAGTTTTTCTTTCCAGCTTTCAAATTGTGTGAAGATTGTTATTTTTAAAAGTGTGTTGGTTTCTAAATGGTTTTCTTATCTAAGCTATACTAAACAAACATAGGAACCTATCTATTATCGGCACATATAATGCATCAACTCTACTGATTATGAATCTCAGTCAATAATTTATGTTTGCTAATATATTATGCATATAATTGCACCAACAATAGTCCCTGTGAAAACTTGACTGGGAGGTCGAAACTCCTGGTTTTTCCATGAACAATAGTGCAACTGGTGGTATTTTTGGTTGCTTGTGTGCTACGGCTGCTAGCACTCTGGTTCATGTTTGAATCTCAGCTAGCACTATGGTTCTCTCTATATGCACACCATTCTTATAAAATGAAAATAACCTTCTCCTTCATCCCTCATTAGCTTTTATCACCCTTCAATAGCTGTATAATTTCTTTTGCACCCAGTGGATGTGTCGAATCTGGTTAGAATCTACCATTAATACTTTCCCTATTATGACATTAATGCCAAATAGTATGCCAGTTCTTTCCTTTGATATGCCAGTCTATCCTGATCCTTGACGACACCCTCTATTTATGAATACACATCTTCATTATGCTTCATCATTTATGGATTTATAATTGTCATTTATGTGCTTTAATTCCCTTAATGATTCCTTTCTCGCCCTTGAACTTTGTAAGAACTTAACTAAATTTGCATTGTTTATGTTATCTATGCGATACATCCTTTTTCTACATGATACTTCTTCTTGTTTACCTTTTCATTTCTTTTTGTTTCTGTCTTTTTAGTTGTTTTCTTGTTTATGTCTTTTTATTTGTTTTCTTCCTTTTTCTCCTTTTGTTTTTTTTTTCTATATTTTACCTTCCTACTATAGTACAACTACTATGATACATGTGTTCTTGTGTAGTTCTGATTAATGCATAGGCAGTTGACCATCTCTATAGAGTTTAAACTGAATTCCATTCACCATTCCTCCCATGGTTTCTCCATTCAAGGTTTCCAACTGCGCAACACCTGCCTCCATCACATGACGATTTACATAAGGTCTTAACCAATAGATGCGAAACTTTCCTGAATGTTGCATAAATTTATTGTCATAGAGTAATAATAAGTCCCCCACTTAATTGTTTTTCTATTTAATATGTCTATCATTCCATGAATTTTCCCTTTCCTTATGAAATATCTTGTGGAAGCCTATGACAAACCAATCTTCTTCAAGATGTACTAACTATGAAAATATCTCCTCTACTACACCAAAATTTGAAAGAGGCTAGGTAGAATAAACTCCATCGACATCACTGTTTCTTGGCCATAGACCAAACTAAAAGGTTTCTGTCCTATAAAATGTTTTCTTGTAGTCATGTATTCCCATAATAATGCAGGAACTCTTAAGTCCCAATTATATCTCCCTATGTTGCAGATCTTTGTCAAAGCATTCTGCAATATTTTATTAAAATCTTATATTGTCCCATTAGCCCGAGGGTGATATGACATAATATTCTAGTGATGAATTTGAAATTCCTCACTCAATGTTGTAATTGTCTTATTTATAAAGTGTGTTCCTTGATCACTAATTAATATGTGTGGACATCTAAATCACGTGACTACATTCTAAAATAGAAATCACGTGACCATCTTCACGGTGTAGTCTATGACTGGTGTCGCTTCTGTCCATCTTGTCAAATAATATGTCATGATGATTATGTACCTATTTCCTGATCTTATTTATGATGGGTTAATTGGCCCCACAAAGTCTATTGCCCATTTATCAATCGCTTGCAATGTAACCTATGGGTAAAGAGGAATTTCATCCCTCCTAGATGGCTTTCCCACCCTTTGACATACATCACATTCCTGAAAGTATTATTTAGCATAATTATAAAGTGTGGACCACTAGAGCCCTCCGCAAAAAATCTTATGCACAGTCACTTTACCTGGTTAGTTTCCTCCTTCAATCCCTTCATGTGCTTTTGTGAGTATCATAGGCCTTTCATGCTCTAGCATACATCATCTCAATATTCCATTTGCACCTAACTTGTATAATTTCCCTGCAATGAGCTGATAGTCCATCGCTTTAACCACTAATTTTTTATTTTGTGTGACTTCCTTATCCGACGGGGCCATTCCTGTACTTAGAAACTACACGATGTCTGCGAAGTAGTTATCCACCATTTTAACTGCAAATAATTCTACATCTGGCAAGCTATCATCTATATTCCCTGCATCTTCTCTTGATAATATGTGTGATAAGTGATTAGGTTCTACATTCAAATTCTAGAATAAATAATGTCGAAACTTCTGAGAACCCAGTAAATAATGTCAAAAATTTTGCAGTGCCTCCTTGCAAAATAAATTGGGTGATCTATGTCTCCTTCCCCTGGTTGAGATAGTATTGCGCCTAAAGATATGGATGGTGCATCTACATGAACATGGAATTCGTTGTTTCAATCTAGAAAGATCAAAATCAGCATGGTCACTAATTTCTATTTTAAGGTATCCAAATCCTTCTAACAGTCCTCGTTCCATTATAAATTTGCTTCCTTGTTCAACAACTTCTTTGTAGGTGTTGTAATCTATGCATAACCTTTGATAAAATTCCTGTAATATCTTCTGTGACCTAGATTTTATCTTAGTTGATTGACTGATGTTGGTGGTTGTAAATCCCAAATTACTACAATCTTGGCAAGATCCACTAATAGGCCTTGTTTGTAGACCACGTGGCCTAAAAAAATTCCAAAAGGTGCACAAAAAATACACTTCTTCAAATTCATCGAAATCTAACATTATCTACACCTATTAAACATTAACCTGAGTATGTCTATGTGATATTTTAGTAAACTAAACACAGTCCAGTCATCTAAGTATACTTCAAGGAACTTCTGAATAAATTACTTAAAAGTTGCAACCACAACTCTTGAAAATAGTATAGGTGCATTCTTTAGTCCAAAGGGAATCTCTAGTTATTGATAACTTCCCCACTCTATCGCAAAAGTAGTCCTATACCTATATTCATGTGAAATTTTGATCTGATGCTACCCTGAGAATCCATTTGTGAAATAATAAGCCTCATGTCCTCCTACATTCTCCAACACCTCATCTGTGAACAATGTTGGAAATGGATCATGTAGAGATGCATCATTCATCTTCCCTAGATCTACCCAAATCCTTATTCCTCATGTTTTCTTAGCTTGTAATGCCACTCGACTTATTCACTCTTATTCCACCACTGGGTCAATGATCCCTGCTTCCAACATCCTATCTATTTATACTTTCACCTTCTCTTTGTACTTCGGATTTAACCTGTGGGGTCTTTTTCACACTTGTTTAGCACATGGTTTCAAAGGGATATTCATATCGCCTAATTCCCCAACTATCCCCTTAATTTTTGAGAATGTAGTTTGGAATAGATCATGATACTCACACAATAAATATGCAATATTCTCCATAGTTTCTTCACTCCATTAATCTCCTATCTGTGCAAAATTTGGATTCTTTGTCGTCCCAATGTTTACCTTACATGTATTTATTGGCCATGTGTACACAACACACTCAATATATGGCCCTTCTACTGCAAGTTCTCCCTTTGGTTTCAGGTACTTTCACATTCCTTGGGACTTCCTCATCATGTTTGTGTTTCGTGACATTGTAACACTTGAGTAATTCATGGACAACCATAGAAGCTATGTGTGCACTGCACATTGGTACCACCTCCATCGTCCTTTCTTCTGAGAAGATATTGGTTCAAATTACATGTAGCACTCCTTATATTAGTGGATATTTGATGAAAACTTTCACCCATTCTCAGGGGTCTACGCGACCTCCCGGTGTAAGGATTGTTCACACTAAGGAGCTGAATTAGCTCTTGGGATCTTGATGAGCCCTTGAAACTCTCTACCACAAGCCTTTCCTCTTCTCCCCATGCATAAATTCAAGTTTGCGGGGGTATTTTCACTTCAACGGAGAATCCCACATGACCTCGGTCCAAAACCATAGACTAAAACTTTGAATGGCGGTAACTCTGGCACTTCAGAGCTACAGGCTTCATGGTTTTTCAATGCACCTCTCCACAAAATATCTTGTAGTGTCAAACCATGAAATACACATAAATAACAAATCGACGGACCCCACACTCCAACAGATGGATGACTCTGATGTGATTCCGGCTTCAGGAGTCCACGCATTCACACAATGTATACCCTTGTATCTCCCAAATGCTGAACTACTGGAGGGCATCTCCTTCCTTCACGTGTCCCCCTCCTAATCAACGATTGGGATGAGTTCCATTTTTAGAGACTTCGGAAACCTTTGCATCAAAGTGATTTTTGACCCCTATTTCCTCCGGAGGATTGGGTCTCTAGACCTCCAAATATACTACCACACATCCACTGAACTCAATGGTTTAGATGAGCTTCGTGACTTCATAACTTCAGGGGGTTCCAACTCATGTGTACTCCCCAAATGAGATTTGTCAAATTAAAAAAGTCCGAAGGACTTCCATGGGTAACTCCCATGCTACTTTACCAGATCTGTCAGTCCTAATGGATCCCACCTTATCCTGGTTGGATCTTGACCGTTCAACCTCCAAAACTCAAAAAACTCCCTCCTCCTTGAATATTCTGGTCACTTGCCTTCCTGAGCTTGGCCACATGAAGTGACTCGAACCTTGGGCACCTCCTATTGTGCTTCTCTAAAACTTTGAAACTTCAGACTTAGAAAATTTCTAAGTCCCTCTTGCAAACTTCTTATACTTGTTCTCCTCAAGACTTTGAAGGTTTTTTAGAACCTTCCACACACTCCATGCATTTATGCAGAATCGAATTTCTCAACACTTTGGTTAGTGTTGGCCCGATGCATCCTTTGCATGGGTCTTCTTCAAACTCAGTACTCTACTGATAAATCTGTGCACTTCTTGCACATGCTTCTACAATGTTTCATGTTACCTCTCCTGATATTCTAATTCAGACTCAACTTAGCCTCTGCACACCTTGCGGGCACTGTGCACTCCTTTCACCATATCTCTCAGAAGAGAAACAATTGAAACTTATGGCACATTAAAGGTTCACATATTTAATCATGAAGTGCATACATGAACATATGAACACATAAAACATAAAACATCCACATGTACACAATGAAATCAGAAATAAACAACACCATACATATGGAATGAAACCTATCCTGTTCTATTTATTCATAAGAATATGTACATGAGTTCATATAGGCCTCAACAACAAAAAAATGGTTTCAACAATAACAACTCTCTCCAGCAACCACCTCAACAATTCTTACCAGTAGTAAGAAGAACCTTAGTAGCCTAATTTGGGTGTAGAACACATATATTTATACATGGAATGGATTCTCGGGCCTTCCCTCCAGCCTATCTAAGTGTTGTCCTATCATAATTAAAACATTTACCGCTAAGGCTTATTACAATTAATGAGCATTTACAAACTATATAAGAGTTGATGCATGAAATCTGTGCAATCCTATAGGTAATTAAGATGATTACAATCTCCTGCGATATTATACAATGGCTCAAACCTCGAAATATTAAAGGGCTTTAATTTTTATGATTTTCCAAAATATCAAATTGATTTTCTCTCCTCGAAATTCAAAATAGTTTGAAATGTGTGTGATGGGGCGCTGAGTTGTCATCCACTTGGACTCTCTTGACTGATGACGATTCTCCTGCATCATACTCCTTTGGAAAAAAATATTCATGGAATCCTGTCCATGAGATCCTGCACTATTTTTCCATGTTTCTGAATGTCATGTTCAGTTACCCAACTACCATCCTCTGCTGGGTGATTTTTCCACTTCACCAGGTACTCAAAATAAGTCTTTCTTCTAGTCTTCTTGCCAATCCTTTGGTCTATAATTTTCTACATTTGTGGATTTTTTGCTGTGGGCATATGATTTTACCACTGGATCTCCTTTTGATCATATATCTCATCTGTATCATTTTTGGTACAGGGGAAGACCCAATGTTCAATGCTACAACATCGCACTAACAAAACCCTAACTATCAACCCTTTCGGCAACACCTACGAAGCAGATGAAGTCTCACCCGAGGTAGAGGCAGGGGTGGTTGCAAGACTCATATGTCTACAACCTTTGTTGAGACACAGATTTGTGATTCTAACACTTAACAGATCACTTAGTAGTAAACATTCATCAATATTCAGTTCTTAGTAACAACACGGTTAAAACACTACTCACAAAACATCGCAGTATTCAATAAGATATAACACTTAGCAGAAGGAGACAGATCAGATCTAGAAGGTTCAAGTACTAACAATATTCGTATAAGTCATATCTAACATTCATCAACATCATTAAGCATAGAGAATCAACAGATCTATCTATCACTCATATATACTAAAGCACTTATTTTATAAACACATAAGCATATCAACACATCAAACAAAGTAGAGAAACACATCATGTATGTGGTTCACCCCCACCCTGGGGCTACGTCCACCAACTCTTCTCTTCTTTATTATCTTTGTCAAGATTCTTACAGGCACTCCACCAAATCCTCCTTTTTTGAGCTAGGGTACAACACCAAGCCTTCTTACAATTACTTGCACGTAGCTCTGCATGTCTCACACTGTATGCACAAAGCAAGTATTTTTCACTTAGCACTACTTACCACCACACTTATTACATCACCTAGTATTCTATATATACATTACAAAAGTGGGCCTAAGCATGGGTAAACCCATGGGCTAACATTCCCATACCCGTTACGTAATCCCAAAACCCAAAAAGGACCCAAAAATGGGCCTAGATCCCATGATATTCGATTTGGATTGTGCTCTGCCTTCGAAAACCTGTCGAAGTCCCGAAAATAGGTCAAACATGACCAATAATCCCCAAAACTTGGTCAAGGGCCAACAATCATCCTCCCTAAAAGGATACAGGTCTGCAACATTGAATATTGGCAATATTCCAACATCTTCTGGCATTTCAATCTCATAAGCATTCGCAACAAACTTTCCAAGGATTCTACATGGTCCTATATTCTTCATATTTAACTTGTTATATGTTCCTCTTGGGAAAATTTCCTTTTTTAGGTGTGCTAAAATTTGATCTCCAACCTCGAAATAAACCTCTCTTATTTTATGATCAATTCAACTCTTATACTTTTGATTACTATCCTGTAGTTGTCCCTTTATCTGACCATGAAGCTTTTGCATTTTTGCAACAAAGACTTCTTCTCCTGCATTTTAAAATTCATCATGTCCCAAATTTCTTAACTCCGAAATTCCTCTCAGATGCATCCCTTAAACTATCTGAAATGGGCTTTTACCAGTACTTTTATTTGGTGAATCATTGTATGCAAACTCTTCTTGGGGAATAATTTGATCCCATTGATTGTGATGTTCAGTGATCAAACTCCTCAATAAATTTCCTAGGCTTCGATTTACCACCTTAGTCTCTCCTTTTGTTTGAGGGTGATATGCTAAATTGAAGGACAAGTTTGTCCCCAGTTTCTTCCATAGTGTTCTCCAAAAGTGTCCCACAAATTTGGTATCTCTTTCTAATACTATACTTTGAGGAAATCCATATAGTCTCATGATATCTTTGAAAACAAGCTCGCTATATGAGTAGAATCGATGGTTTTGTTACACGGTATGAAATGTGCCATCTTCAAAATTATTTCAACCACTACGAATATTAAATCATTTCCTCTCTGTGTTCTAGGCAATCCCAAAAAACAATCCATGCTTATGGCATCCCACAACCTATATGGAATAGGAAATGGTTGATACAAACCAATGTTCTATTGTTTCCCTTTTTCATACTGGAAAACTCTACATTTTCCATGAATTTATTCACATCAGACCTCATACCTAGCCAATGGTATGAAGAACTTAGTTGTGCATAAGTCTTATCATGGCCAAAATGTCCAACCAGTCCTCCACTATGTTTTTCTTTCAACAGGTTGTCTCTCATCAATCATTTCAGAATACATAATTGAATCCCTTTAAACAATAGTCCATCTTGGATAAAATACTCCATCCACTAACTTTTGTCCATTAGAAAAGGGTTTTCACATGTTTCATAAGACTCTTTAAAATATGAATCTTCATGATACATCCCCTTAAGGTGTTCAAACCCTAAGGTCTCCACTTGAAATTCCTGCAAAATCAAACATATCCTTCTCAAATCATCTGCAACTTTGTTAGCACTACAACAAATATGATTAATGACAAAAGTAAAATTCTGCATGAATTCTACCCATTTGGCATGTCTTTGGTTTAATTTCTCCTTCATGGTTATGAACTGTAAAGCTTGATTGTCACTGTACAAGACAAACTCCTTTGGAGTAAGTTAATGCCTCCATTTTTTCAAGGTTTGTATCACATCATAAAACTCCTTGTCATACGTAGTATACTTCCTCTTAGTGTCATTCAAATTCTCACTGAAATAAGCAACAGGCCTATTGTCTTGGCTCAAGACCGCAACAATAGCTACTCCACTTGCATCACATCTCACCTACAATGTCTTCTTGAAATCTGGAAGAATTAGAATTGGATGTTCTATGATATTCTCTTTTAATACTCTAAAGCCTTTTTTAGCTTCTGTTGTCCAATTAAAGATCAATTCTTTTTCTTTATGGTGTCTATTATGGGTGCACAAATGTTATTGAAATTACTGATGAATTTCCTATAAAAACTTGCTAACCCATGAAAAATTATTACTTCAAACACACTTCTTGGAGAAGGCCATTCTTTGATTTCCCTCACCTTCTTTGGATCCATCTTCAACTCATTTGAAGAGATAAAAAAACCCAAGTATATAAGTTATGTCTTCATGAAAGAACATTTCTTCATATTTATGAATAGCTTCTCCTGCTGCAACCTCCTCAACACCAGTTTCAAGTGTCTCAAATGTTCTCCTTTAGTCTTGTTGAAAACTAAAATATCATCCAAATACACAATTACAACTTACCAATGAATTCCTTGAACACCTCATTCATCAATCTCATGAATGTGCTCAAGGCATTTGTTAAGCCAAATGGCATAACTAACCACTCATACAATCCTTCATTCATTTTGAATATTGTCTTCCATTCATATCCCTCTCTCATCCTTATCTGGTGATAGCCACTCTTCAAGTCTATCTTGGAAAAATAATTTTCTCCACTCAATTAATCCATCAAATCATCCATTCTGGGTAAGGGAATCTATACCTAATGGTTATCTTGTTTATGGCTCTAGAATCTGTGCATATTATCCAACCTCCATATTTCTTTGGACTTAACAAAGTGGGTACTGCACATAGACTCAAACTTTCACTGAATAAACCTTTATCCAACAGATCTCAGACTTGATTCTTGACTTCTTCATTCTCTTGAGGTGTAAACCTATATGCTTCTTTATTTGGAAAACTTTCTCTTGGAATAAGGTCAATGTGATGAATAATAATCCTAATGGGTGGTAAAGTGTGAGGTAACTCATCCAAAACAATATTAACAAACTCATCCAACAACTCTTGAATTTCTACATGAAAATCATCCACATAAGTGTTTGTAAGGATGAATCTTGTCTTTCTTACCACAAAAAATTGCATTTCTTATTCCTTCTTGACTTAGTTCAAGAGTTCCTTCCCACTCATGAGAAGTATGCTAGGAATATATTCTTCCTTCAATCCTTTATCTTCTATTGGAAGTAACATATTCTTACAACCATTCTTATCAAGGGTATAAGTATTCTTCCTTTCATCATGTATGCCATTTATGTCATATTTCCATGGTCTTTCCAACAAAAAATGTCCAACATCCATGGGTATAACATCACATAAAACTTCATCGCTATAACCACCCATTTTAAATTAAAACTTGCATTGTCGAATTACCATGACTTGGTGTCGTTTCTGCAACCACAATAATTTGTACGAGTTCATATGTGCAGTTGTCTCCAACTCCAATTTTTCCACCATTTATGTGGATACTAGATTATTAGTGCTCCCACTCTCTACAATGACTTTTCATACCACGTCTTTGGTTTTGTAAGCAGTCCTGAATAGACTATTCCTATGAAATGGTTCTCTTACCTCTTTCTCTGGCTTCACAAGAACATTCCTCATCATGAGGGATCTTCCTTCTTCCACTACATCTGCTTCTGCATTCCTCTTTTGTTCTTCAAAAATGTGATCTTCTCCAATCCTTGCATCTTTCTTCTTCTTAGGACATTCCCAAGACATATTCCCTATCTTTCCACAGGCATATAATTTCACTTCTCCTCATCTTCCTCTTCCTCTTCCTTGTGAAAAGGATTTTCTCCCACCATAGTTTCCTCCTCTAGAACTTCCTCCTCTTTCTGTCTAGATATTATACTTTCCATCTTTCATTCTGGGCTTCTGAAATTTCTCTTGGAAAATTCCTCTACCTCTATTTGGGTTCTTTCCTCTGTTTCATTGGATTTTCTTTTCGGCAAAATTTTCCTCTTCTTTTAGTGCCACCTAATAAGCATCCTCTATAGTCCTCACTATTATCAGGTTGATTTCCTCTTGAATTTCATATCTCAAGCCATTAATGTACCTGACAACTTTTTATTTATCATTCTTTATATGTCCTTCTCTGTTGTTCAACTTATAGAACTCTTCAGTGTACTCTTTCATTGAAAAACCCTTCTGACTCGGATTCTGTAATTTTTTGAACAAATTTATCTAATAGTCTCTGGGTATGAATTTAGATTTTAATTTAGCTACCATTATATCCCAGCTCTTGATTTTAGACTTACCTTTGCATCTTCTGTCAACTTGCAATTCATCCCACCATTGCGCTTCATGTCACTTCAGTCTGGTCATTGCATTCTTTACCTTCTTTTCATCATCAAACTCCTCCTAATCAAAGTACTTATCCAAAGTAGTTATCCAGTCAAACAACTCTTCAACATATAAATTTCCTTTATACATTGGGACCTCTATTTTTTCTATGGCTCCCATTTTAACAATAGCTCTCAACAGTGTCTCTTTCACAACTTCTTCCCCTGTATGTTCTTCTTCTTCAACATATTCACTATCATCTTAACTGATGTCACCATCATTAGGTTCTCTTCTTTGTTCCATCTCCATGGAATCCAATCTTGCACGAAGTCATCTCATCTCTTCTTCCATAGTTGGATTTGTTACAGGTCTATCTCTATGTTTTATCGATAGCATGGTTCCAAGTTTTATTTCACACAGAGCACAATCTGGAGCTCTGATACCACTTGATGCAAATCCCCACCCACTCTTTAGGGTCTGTGCGACCTCTTGTTCTAAGGATCCTTCACACTAAGAAGTTGAATTAGCTCTTAGGCTCTTGTCGAGCCCTCAAAACTCTCTACCACAAGCCTTTACTCTTATCCCCGCGTGCAAATTAAAGTTCACGAGGGTCTTGTCAATTCAATGGAGAATTCCATGAGACCATGGGCCAAAACCATAGGCTAAACCTTTAAATGGTGGGAACTCTGGCACTTCAGAGCTTTGGGGTTCAAGGTTTCTCAATGCACCTCTCCACAAAATCTCCCGGAGTGTCGAACCAATGAATACACACAAGTAATAAATCGATGGACCCCATACTCTGACAGATGGAAGGCTTTGACGTGATTCAGGCTTCGGGATTCTGGGAATTCACACAACATGTACCCTTGTATCTCTCGAACAATGAACTACTGGATGGCCTCTCCATCCTTCATGTGTCCCCCTCCTAATCAACGGTTGGGATGAGTTATCCTTCATGTGTCCCCCTCCTTCAGAAACCTTTGCATCAAAGTGATTTTTCACCCCTGTTTCCTCTGGAGTACTAGATCTTAGGACCTCTATTTATACTACCATGCAGCCATGCATCCACTGAAATCATGTTAAAATATTGTGTAACTACACAGAATATTCTTATCCCCTTTTGTGGATTGATCATGTCGGGTATTGTATAACCAAATCCCCTTTTGCAGATTGGTAAAACCCTAATTGTAATAGGATAAATAAGAATTTGGCCCCAGAATATATTAAAGAGGCCCCAAAATATATTAAAGATGGTTATAACCACCCAGAAGAAGAAGTCGGCCTTGCAAGTGAAGAGACACTTCCCCACGTGCCATAATTGTATAAATAAGAGAGGCCAGTGCCTCATTTAGACACACACTCAACTCACTCATCTAGTTCTCAAGTATTGAAGGAAGCTACAATTACCAGTTGCTAGAAGAAGGAAGAGAGAGAGAGGTTCATCCTTAGGAGAGGAATTTCTGTGTTTTTTGGTTCATTATCTTGGCATTGTATTGGCTATCTATATTAAGGAAGTTTTGCTGGGTTTTCTTCCCCTTGAGGGTTTCCCACGATAAATTCTTGTGTACTCTTTTGATTGTGTTTCTCTCAGTGATCCTGTCTATGCTATTGTTATCTAGTGACTAGAAAGGTAACCTAATAATAGATGAAACTTTAACATGGTATCAGAGCTAATCTAAAGATATGATCTTTCACAGGAAAAATAAAAACGTCACAGTTGTCGTGCATGAAAATTAGGGTTTTTTATTAAAGAAGGTTTTCAACCTCAAATCCATCTAGAAAGATGCACCCTACCTCATGGAATATTTCAGCATCCTCAGTGAACTTTTTCAGTGGCTAGATATCCCAGAAAGTGAAACCGTAGTTTTCACAAAGTACCAGAAAACCAGAAGTACCAGTGTACTAGTGTACCAGAAGTACCAGAAAACCAGGAGCACCAGTCCAGAAATCCAGAGATCAAGTTTGGAGGGGTAAAAGTTGGATTTTCTAAAATCTAAACACACCAGGCTACTCGCCTCAGTCCAGCGCATCTTTTGGTGAGTTCATTTTTCAGATCTAAGTAATTTGATTTTTTATTATTTCTATAGCCCAAAGGGCTAGGGTTTCTTCTACAAGAAAGAATGACTACCAGCATGAGGGTAGAATATAGGCTGGAAGGATATCAAAACTTCAGATATTGGAAGCATAGGTTGCAGATGATTCTAGGTGAGAATGATCTCCTAGAACATTTTATAGTGGGTGTACCAGAACCAGATGAAGAAGAGAAAAAGACCAAGCATAAGAAGAATGAAAGAAAACAAAGAGAATCATGTCAGATTTAGTAAAGATCATGTGATCCCTCATATATCCGAACTACAGACAACAAGGAAAATGTATGAAGCACTCAACAAATTATATGAAAGCAAAGACATTAGCGAGAATCTTACCTTAAGAAATCATCTTCGTAATATGAAGATGGACAACTCATAATTTGTGACATCCTATCTTATGAGAGTTTCTCAAATCAGAGATCATATTGCAACTATTGGAGATGTCATTAGTGACAAAGAACTTGTAACCACAACCCTAAATGGCTTTCCAACATTTGGGATTCCTTTTGTACGAGTGTGTGGAAGAAGCAAGTTTCCCAAGTTTGATAAGTTATGGGCATATTGCACACACGAAGAATCTAGACTTGTAGACCAATAGAAGAGATTAATGGTCGATGAAGAGGAAGCTCTTACATCTCAAAAGAACAAAAGAAGTTCCTTTAGGAAGATCAATAAAGAAGCTAACTCTGTAAGAGTTCCAGACAAGAAGAAAGATGTTTCAAAGATCTGATGCTACAACTGTCAAAAGTTGGGACACTTTTCTTATGACTGTCCTCAAGGAAAAGGGAAAAGAAAGTATCAATCACATGTGGCAGAAGAAGAGGAATCTCCTCCCTCAAAGAAAGCTTTAGTAGAAATTAAGGATTATGTACTTTAAGTTGAAGATAGTTGATCTTAAGAAAGAAAGAAAATGGTGGAGTCCGTGAAGCCTCCCCACACAAAAACAAAAGATAAGTATCATGTTTATTTTTAGTATCTTGTTTACTTTAATACTTTATCATTACAAGTTAGTTTTTTGTGAGAATTTTAATTAACCTCATTTTATTTTAGTGTCTATCTAGAATTATGAAGGAAGTATCAAAGAAGAGGATGAAGAAAGAGCTAACATATTTATTCCATGTATGATCACTCATGAGAGTGACAAAGAAAACATAATGTAAGTAAGCTTACAAGTCTCAGAAGAAAGAACTTATGCTATGAATTGTAGAAGTTAGACAACACGAGAAGGGTGTATGATATGGTGACAATCAGTGAAGACTAGACAATATCCAATATTTATATAGGAGCAGGAGGATCCTAAAGATGTAGAACATAAATATTAAAGATGAAGAGAAAGATAGATACTCAGATATAGTGGATGAGATGCAGGTAACTACAGGCTGCTCCAATACCATTCTTATAGATGCAGAGGGAGCAGGTTGATCTATTATGAAGACAAAAAGAAATAAATATGCGAACTCAAGAAGGCACCTAGGATATTACAGAAGAGAACTTCAAAGATGATGATTAGAAACTGTCAGTTTGGTGCAAGAGGGAGTTATGTCTCCAAGTTCAAAATAGAAGATCGTGATTTGATGCAGTTAGGAAAGAAGATGGATGGTGCCCGGATATTGTGATGAAGATGAAAGTTATCCAGTAGATGGATGGTGCCCGGAAGATGGGTAGCATGGTATTATACCATTCAAAGATTTTGGACCACAAGAGATTTTTTTTTGGATCCCATAGCTAGACCTTCGTAGAGAAGGAATGGGTAATCCCACAGGTAGAACTTCATAGAGAAGGAGAAAGGGAATACACCTTTGTAGAGAAGGAAGATACCTTCATAGAGAAGGGGAATGATAAATTTTCCAAGGTTGGTCTCTGTCCAAGTGTTGAGTTTTGGATACTCTAGGGACATGCTAGAATAACCTCGTAGAGAGGGATGTGACCACCCTTGTATAGAGGAATGTGGATGTTTCTCCAAGGGAAAACGGGCATATACTCTCCTCTAGCCAAGTATTGATTAGCTTGGAACACAAACCTTGACCATGTGGAATGGTTAGCTGGCTCTTGAGGTTTTTTTCATGATCCTACGTGGATCATGGAAAGGGAGTCTAGTCTTGCCCAGCCTAATATCTTAGCTTCTCTAGTTCATGTGGGATGAATAGAAGTGAAGCTATGGTATTAGTCCTCCCCAGTGGATGGGTGAGATAGATGACTACAATAGAAGGGAGAACATAAAAGGAATGGAAAAACTCATACGACATCTTCTATATGAAGATAAGATATTTTATGTGTGAAGATAAGAAAGAAGTATCTTCTGCATGAAGAAGAAAAAAATAAAGAGTATCTTCTGTGCGAATATAAAGAGAACAAAACTTTTGATGATTTATAGATATTCCATTCAATGATAATGATGCCAAATGACCAAGTGGATGCCTCCGGTTATCCAGTTAATGATGATCACCCAGTTGATGATGTTGCCCAGTTGATGATGTTATCCAGTGGATGCTACTACCTAGTTGATGTCGACATCCAGTGACCTGTCAAAAGATAAAGAATATCCTTCTTGTTAAGAGGGAGTGTTAAAATATTGTGTAACTGCAAAGAATATTCTTATCCCCTTTTGTGGATAAAGATAAAATATATTTATTATTGATTAGATCAATCCCATTTTGTGGATTGATCATGTCAGATATTGTGAATGACCAAATCCCCCTTTGCGGATTGGTCAAACCCTAATTGTAATAGGCTAAATAAGAAGCTAGCCCCATAATATATTAAAGAGTCCCTAGAATATATTAAAGGTGGTTATAACCACCCAGAAGAAGAAGTCGGCCCTACCAGTGAAGAGACACTTCCACACATTTCAGAACTGTATAAATAAGAGAGGCCAATGCCTCATTTAGACACACACTCAGCTCACTCATCTAGTGCGCAAGTATTAAAGGAAGATGCAATTACTAGTTGTCAGAAGAAGGAAGAGAGAGAGAAGCGCATCCTTGGGAGAGAAATTTCTATGTTGTTTGGTTCATTATCTTGGCATTGTATTGGCTATCTATATTAAGGAAGTTTTGTTGGGTTTTCTTCCCCTTGAGGGTTTCCCGGGATAAATGCTTTTGTACTCTTGTGATTGTGTTTCTCTGAGTGATCCTATCTATGCTATTGTTATCTAGTAAATAGAAAGGTAACTTAATAATAGCTGAAACTTTAACAAATCAATGGTTCATATGAGCTTCGTGACTTCATAACTTTGGGAGGTTCTAACTCTTTTTCACTCTCCAAATTAGATATGTCGAAATGACAAATTCTAAAGGATTTCTAGAGGTAAATCTTGTGCTACTTTCCCATATTTTTTGGTCACAATGGATCCGTCCTTCTCCCAGCTGGATCTTGACCATTCATCCCCAAAAACTCAATAAAATCCCTCCTCCTTGAATACAATGGTCGTTGGCCTTCTTGAGCTTGGACAGATGAAGTGACTCGAATGTTGGGTGCCTCCTTTTGCACTCCTGTGAAACTTTGAAACTTCTGAATTAGAAAATTTCTGAGTCCCTCCTACAATCTTCTTGCACTTGTTCACCTCGAGACTTTGAAGGCTTTTGAGAACCTTCCACGCACTCCTTGCGTTTCTCCATACTTTAACTTCTTAACAATTTGGATAAGTGTTGTCTCGATGAACTCTTTCCATGAGTCTTCTTCAAAATCAATACTCCACTAAGAAATCTATTCACTTCTTTCACATTGTTGATTAATTGGGTTGGTTTTCATTGATGTCAACCCTTGAAGACAGTCTGGTAGCGAATTTTGGTAGCACAAAGGTTTGGGTAATGGACCCAAGTTTTATTGATGTATAATGGTATTATTTTTAATATATTTGAAGGTAATACTATTCTAGATGGATAGTACACATCATGCCATTTTCAGTGGTATGTGGAATGTCACATAACTCCTCACAGTTAGAGAGTTACTGACATGTGAAGTTGGAGAACCCTCATGAGTCATCTAGAAGCCCCAAAAGGTCAAAGTAGTCAAAGTGGTTGCAAATAAGAAATTATTCAAATAATAAAGTGAAGTGATGAGTGTACTATAAGTCAAAGTGGATAAAAAGTAAATTATTTAAATAATAAAGTTAATGGATAAATTACTAATTGGACAAGTGGTTAGAAGTGGGTTAGCCCTAAAATAAGAAAAGTGGTTTAAGAGATTTTAGAAGGGAAATAATAAAGTGAAGTGATGAGTGTAATATAAGTCAAAGTGGATACAAATTTTTTTATTTAAATAATAAAGTTAATGGAGAAATTACTAAGTGTACAAGTGGTTAGAAGTGGGTTAACCCTAAAATAAGGAAAGTGGGTTAAGATGGTTAAAAGGAAACCACTTGAGGAAGCTACATGAAAGTATAAATAAGAGGAAAGACTCTCTCATTTTAATCAAACTTGAGCATATTGAATATCTACAAGTGATTGAGGTAACCAAAGGATATCTAAGCCTAATTTCAGAGGGAAGTTTAAGTAAAGAAGGTGGAAATTCAAGGGAGGGTAAATTCTTTTGATGATGCTTTCTAAGGTATGTTATTTACAGGTCATCTCGCCATTTTAGAAATAACTTTGTTTCTAGAATTATCCAGACCGTGAAATTGGGAGGAGATTGAGGAAACATATCCAAGTAGTTTTGATACAAATTTCATCTTGTGGGTCATTGTATTTTTGGAGTTATATGCTGTGGAAAATAGGGTTTGTGGCTAGTCCTGAAACTAGTCTAAAACAAGTGTTTTGGGTAAAAACATCATAAATTCTTCATAACAGATCCAAATTCCATAAGACCAAATGTATTGGTTAGATTACAGTCTGCACTATTCTTTATACATTTTTCATATCCATACAACAAATATTCCATGCGTGACACGCTCTACAAGTTTGATCTCTAGAATAAGGTTGAATTCAACAAGGTATGCCATTTTTTCTATAACTCCTTTTCTGAGAGGTTACAAGTAGTGAAATATGGAGGAATTTCATAAAAGACACTAAATAAAATTGTATACCATTTTCATATCTGTATTCATTACAGGTACATAGTTATGATTATTGGAAGTTAGGGTTTTTGACTAATCCAAAATTAGTCATGTGAGACTAAAGTAAAGTTTGATGAAAATGCTAGTCTCTTGTTGTTAAAGTTAAGGAATGTTTATAGGTATGTGATCATATACACTAGGTATATTATAGAGTTACAAATCATATTTGGATGATGAAATTGATGAGGGATTTTGGTTGAGGTACATGTTGGGTACATGGTTGAGACAAGTAGTTGATGAGTTGGCACATACATGAGGTGTGTAGTTGATGATGTTGGTACATCTTGATGAGTCATAGTTTATTTGTATTTGATACATGATTGGTACATTCTTAGTACATGGTTGGAGGCACTTGTTAGTAGTATTGTTGACACATGGTTTATGGATGATGTAGCATACTTTTCCTGGTATATTATTAGAAGCCCATATTGATCTTGGTGATGATTATGAGTTGTTGTGTTATTCTTGGTTGATGCACATATTTGAGATTTATCTTGGTGAGTAGATATGATTTGGTTGATAATATTGATGAGACAGGTTGTTGTCATAGGTTGTTTGGAAACATTGTTTGGACAGGTCGTTGTGACAAGTTATTTGTACATCTTTGGTGCATGGTTGATGCACTTGTTCATGGTATAGGTTGAGGTACAGGTTGGTGCATGGGTGATGCACTTTTTATGGTACATTTTGATTACATGTTGAGGTACTGGTTGATGCATGGTTCAGGTTATTAGTACAGGTTGTTTGGTTGATAGTGTGACAGTGGTTCTATCATTCTAATTATACATCAGGGAAGTTGGATGGGGCAAGGACAAGTGGTTGTAGCCGGAGAGCAAAGGGGGTTGTAGCCTCCTTGTGGTTGTAGACAAATAATTCAGGAGTTGGAGCTTCCCTCAGGTTGTAGCCTAAGAAACTAGGGGGTTGTAGCCTCCTTCTGGTTGTAGCCAGAGAATTGGGGAGTTGGAGCTTCCCTCTGGTTGTAGCTTGAGAAACTAGGGTGTTGGAGCCTCCTTCCAGTTGCAGATGGAAAACAAAGGAATTTGGTGCTTCCGATGAATGTAATTCTTAAATACATATAATAAAAAACATTTCATGGTTTTCTCCCACTTTGGGTTTCCACGTAAAAACACTAGTGTATTGTGTATGTGTATGATTTCTCATTTGTTCATTGTTTATTTAATCTGCAACTATTGGATGATAATGTTACATTAATATAAGACTTGCATTTTGTGGTTAAAAAGGATTGTATTTCTCTATTACTGATTCACCCCCCCTCTCAGTAATCCAACAATTCGAATCATAGCCGGTTCCTTTAGGAAACATTTTAACCATTGGAAGGAGATCATGGATTATTCTGAGAATGGAGTACCATTGTTTAATGGTCAGAATGGTTTAAAGTATGAGATATGGAGCATCATGATGAAATTATTTTTATAGGAACATGGGAATTATATTTGGCTATCATTCATTACAACATATGATAGTTCAAAAAGGGAAAAGACTGTAGCCAAGAAATAATTGAAGAAGAATAAAAAAATAGCAATGGATTTCATCTGGGAAGGACTACCTAATCCAGTAAGATAAAAGGTTAGTAAATGTTCATCAGCCAAAGAACTTTGGGATAAGTTACATGACATATATTCTTCACCCATCGCAGATTCAGAAAATGCGAAAGAAGATGTAGATACAGATCAAGAAGAATTATGTTCACCATGTCAAACATATTCAGAAGATGAAGAGTACATAATCACTATAGGTATGTTGTTTTTCTTTAATTGTGAAAAACACAGACATCTTGAAATAGATTGCCATGAAGGAAATGAGACAGAAAAAATAATTGAAAAGGAAGAAAATTATGAAGCAAAATTCATTAGTGCTTTAGATGAACTAAGAGAAGAAAACAAGCCACTCAAGAAATAATTGATGAAACAAAAGGAAAGTGTTCACATTTTTTAAGAAGCCCAATAGGTCATCAAGAAATTAATAACTCAGCTAGAAGAAGCCAGAAAGATCAAAGAAAATATTGAACATCAAAAGAAGTATTTGGAATCCAACATAACAGCATAGAAGGAAGAAGAAGAAATGCGAGAGAATATATTGAAATATCATCTTAAGGAAAGAAATAATGATCTAAACCAGCTTGAGGTGGAGTTTGGTCAAGAAGAGAATAGACTTTAAGAAGAAATAATCAGATTAAAAATTCATCTTGAAGAAGCTATATGAACATAAGAAGTCATGAAGTCTCAGATAATGAAGAAAAAATAAGAGGTTGAGAAGCTTGAAGAATAAGTTGTCACATTGAGAAGTAAAATCATCAAGCTCAACAAGAACGTTTAAGAGACAAAAACATCCACATAAGTTATAGATAATGAAGAGAAGCACTCTAGGTTGTTAGAAAAGAAGAATGAAGAAAATAGAAAGAGTTATGCAGAAGTACTCAAAGCAAGGAATCATGGTCAATCAAAATCTAAGAAAACTATTGAAGATACATCGTTAAGAAGACCATCCATGTTCAATCCATAAAGAAGCTTCAATCATGATCATGATCAGTAAGGAAGAAATTCAGAAGGACTAGACTTCAAAGAAGATCATTCACTCCTAGGTATGAAAATTTCTTTTATGGTCATTGTTTTTATTGTACTAATTTTGGACACAAGGTTGCAAATTGCAGGGATTATAAAAATGTTCAACCAAGAAATGCCTATGTGGCCCCACGTAACATTGAATGTTACAAATTTCATAACTGTGGACACAAAGCTAGTGATTGTAAAAGCATGATCGATACATCCATGAAAGAGAACACTGATATCATATATAAGAAAGTATGGATAAGAAAACACAAATAAAGAGTGAACAAATACCACGTCCAAAGATCGCAATATTGGCAATAAAACGAGATGAAGAAAATTCTACAGAGAAAAAGAAAGATGTGAGATATAGAAAGGTTTGGAAAATAACTGAAAGAAAAGAAGGAAATGTAAATAAGGAACAAGTTCAAAAGATTGTACTTTCAGTCATTGTAGTGAAAGATGAATCCACAGAAAAAAGAAAGAAGTCAGAGCTTAGAGAGATGATGAATCTGCCAATGAAGATGATGATGAATACACATCAGAGAAGGAATTGTTTTGAGCCATCTAGCTTAGAGACTCCTAGGTAACATGAATATTAGATAGGGGAGTCTATGTGATAGTTATGACATACCAAAGAACCATCCTTTGAGAAGCTTGCAGAGTTTGAGTAGATAGATCCAGAGTATTCAGTTAGCAAAAGTACATGATAGTATAGTAATAAATGGGTTATCATTATGGATAGTTTTGCAGTAGAGTCTTGGACAGTGGATGAGAGAATGGATTCATAGATTGGTTCAGAGAGTGGTTCAGAGTCAAATGAACATTATGGATGTTAATTACAAAGGAAATGGCTCAAACAATGCTAATGGATTCCAAATTGAGAGATATTTTTTGGACACATGTAGAGCTTACAATAGTTCAAATTCAAAATAGAGTAATGCTTAGAAAAAACACAGACAAAACTCCCTACGAGCTATGGAAAGGAAGACCAACAAATTTGAAGCACTTCAGAGTATTTGGAAGCAAATGCTACATCAAAAGAGAATATGGAAGAATGGGAAAGTTTGATTCTCATGTGGAAAAAGGAGTACTTGTTGTTTACTCTAGTACAAGGAAAGCATAAAAGTGTTACAATCTGAGATTGAGAAAATTTGTCGAAAGCATCAATGTTACAATTGATGAATCATATGTACATGAAATCATCTTTTTTGAACGAGGAATTTGAAGAATAAGTCTACATTGAACAACGAAAATGATTTCAGTTGTTAGAGAACGAAGATTACGTGTGCAAATTGAAGAAGGCCTTGTATGGTCTAAAACATGATCCTAGAGCATGGTACTCTAGATTGGATAAATATCTACAATAGGTAGGGTTCAGAAAAGGAAGTTCATACATCAAACTCTACATCAAGGTAACTTAAGATGGTATTTTATTAATTGAAGTTTATATTGATGATATTATTTTTAGAAGTACTAATGATAGGTTAAGCCATAAATTTGCAAAGGATATGCAGAATGAATTTGAAATGTCATTACTTAGAGAACTATCCTTCTTTCTAGGTCTTCAAATACATCAAAGAAACCAATGAATGTTTATTTCTCAAACTAATTATATCAGAGAAATGCTAAAGAGGTTCATAATGGAAGATTGCAAACCAGATACCACTCCTATGCAAACCAGTTCCAAGTTGAGCAAATATGATGCTTCAAAGTCTACATACCAGAGGAAATACAGCTCAATGATTGGTAGCTTACTATATGTGACAACATCCAGACCAGATGTAATGTAGGTAGTTGGACAGGTGGAACGATTTCAGGCAACACCAAATGAATCACATGTATTAGCAGTGAAGAGGATTTTTAGATATCTCAAATGAACAAAAGAGTTTGGATTATGGTATCCAAAAGGAAAGGATCTATCCCTTATTTCCTACACAGATGCAGATTGGGCAGGTTGCATTGATGATCTATGAAGCACCAGTGGAGAAGCGTTCTACTTGGGTGAGTGTTTAGTGTCATGGATAAGAAATAAACAATCATTGGTATCCTTATCTACAACCAAAGAAGAGTATATTTCAACAACAACATGTTGTACATAGGTTCTATGGATGGAAAAAACTCTGACAGATATACAGGTTGAGTATGATGAGCCCATTCCAATTTATTGTAATAATACAAGTGCCATCAATATCTCAAAGAACCTCGTGATGCACTCCAAGACAAAGCACATTCCAATCAAGTATCGCTTTCTACGGGAATAGGTTGCAGAGAAGAACATTAGAGTTGAGTATGCGGGAACAAAAGAACAAGTGCCATACAACTTTACAAAGCCGCTTCCATGGGAAGTCTTTGAGTATCTTAGCCAGAGACTCGGAGTAATTTCTACTCCAAAATGAATGTTTTTGAATGCTTATCTCATATGTCTTAGATTTAAAAGAGGAAGCATTATAGAGAGGACAGTTCAGGTTGGGATATAAATTTCAAGAAAATTTCATTCAAGGGGAGTATCCCCAAGGACAATTCGGTCAGGGGGAATAGCTCCAGATGGAAAGATACCTTTTCCATTGATGACAAAGGGGGAGAGATTTATCAGATGTAGATCATAGAGGCATGGTTCCAGGGGGAGAAATGGTCACAGGGGGTGGACTTGTGACATGAATTTAGTATTTCATCAAAGTGTCTCCATCAATGCCAAAGAGGGGTATTTTTGATTAATTGGGTTGGTTGTCATTGATGTAAACCCTTGAAGAAAGTTCGGTAGTGAATTCCAGTAGCACAAAGGTTTGGTAAATGGACTGAAGTTTTTTCATGTATATTGGTATGAGTTTTAATATATTCAAAGGTAATACTATTCTGGATGGATATTATATGTCATGTCATTTACGGTGGTATGTGTAACATCACATAACTCCTCACGGTTAGAGAGTTACGACCATGTAAAGTTGGAGAACCCTCATGAGTCATCTAGAAGATGCAAAAGGTCAAAGTAGTCAAAGTGGTTGAAAATAATAAATTATTTAAATAATAAAGTTAATGGAGAAATTACTAAGTGGACAAGTGGTTAGAAGTGGGTTAGCCCTAAAATAAGGAAAGTGGTTTAAGAGATTTTAGAACGTAAATAATAAAGTGAAGTGATGAGTGTACTATAAGTCAAAGTGGATACAAAATAAATTATWTAAATAATAAAGTTAATGGAGARATTACTAAGTGGACAMGTGGTTAGAAGTGGGTTAACCCTAAAATAAGGAAAGTGGGTTAAGATGGTTAAAAGGTAACTCCTTGAGGAAGCTACATGGAAGTATAAATAAGAGGAAAGGCTCTCTCATTTTAATAACACTTGAGAATATTGAATATCTACTAGTGACTGAGGTAACCAAATGATATCTAAGATGAATTTCAGAGGGAAGGTGAAGTAAAGAAGGCTGAAATTCAAGGGAGGATAAATTATTTTGATGACGCTTTCTAAGGTATGTTATTTACAGGTCATCTCACCATTTTCGCAGTAACGTTTTTTCTAGAATTATTCAGACCGTGAAATTGGGAGGACATTGAGGAAACATATCCAAGTATCTATGATACAAATTTCATCTTGTGGTTCGTTTTCTTTTTGGTGTTACATGCCATGGAAAATAGGGTTTGTGGCTAGTCCTAAAACTAGTCTAAAACATGTGTTTTGGGTAAAAATGTCATAACTTATTCATAAACGATCACAAATCAGTAAGACCAAATTCATTGGTTAGAGTACATGTTGTGTTATTCTGTGTACAATTTTCATATCCATACAAAAAATATTCCATGCGGGGCACTCTCTACAAGTTCTCTCTCTAGAATAAGACAAAATTCAACAAGGTATGCCATTTTAGCTATAACTCTTTTTTTGAGAGGTTCCAAGTAGTGAAATTTGGAGGAATTGCACAAAAGACACTGAAGAACATTGTGTACCATTTTCAGATCTTTATTCATTACAGGTACATAGTTATGATTATGGCAAGTTAGGGTTTTTGACTAATACAAAATTAGTCATGTGAGACTAAAGTAAAGTTTGATTAAAATGCTAGTCTCTTGTTGTTAAAGTTAAGGAAGGTTTGCAGGTATATGATCATATACACTAGGTCTATTACAGAGTTACAAATCATATTTGGATGATGAAATTGATGAGGGATTTTCGTTGAGGTACATGTTGGGTACATGGTTGAGACAAGTAGTTGATGAGTTGGCACATACATGAGG
>JZKD02S1557216.1:796519-835748 GCA_000966675.3 Picea glauca
GATCCACAGTGTATTTTTGGTGGCTATGTTCAGATTTGAGTCATATTGGCATGGATCCACAGTGTATGTTTGGTGGCCATGACCTGTCTTACTTGACATGGATCTTCGCATGTGGGCATTCATGATTTGAATCATTTGTATTCTAAATATGGGAATGACTACCTCAGTAATGATATATTATTGTACTGTATTTCCTTGTTTGTTGGCAGGTTTCAGACCGACTGTTCCTTGTTCCCTACACACACTCGAAAAAGTATTTCAGCTATCACTTTGTTCTAACTTCATACTTTGGGGGGCTCTCTGTTACACATTATTTTCGTCATCCCTATGACTATTAATGATGTAAACCTATATGTTTCCTTCAGAGGGGTTAGTGGCCTGAGTTCCTGAAGAGAGAAGGGAGAAGAACTTTTCCTGAGAAAAGAAGTTGCACTTTCCTTTGTAAAAACCCTGTAAAAAAGGAAGTTTGCAGGTTGCTATAAAGGTAGGGTGCAAGAATGCATGATTCTTGTAGGTTGCACCATATCTAGGGTGAGAGATGTTCGCAGGGTGCGACAATGCCTACACGTGAGAAAAATAAGCGTTTTCTCAAATCTTCTAGAAGGAGAAACTTCTATGGTGAGGTGGCATCCAAATGGTTTGGATCTTACTCGCTTTCATGATTTAGTGGGATCATCCTAACGTCCTCACCTTATCCTCTTCAACTTATAAAAGGAGAGGATTTATCATGGAGAAAGTTATCTTTGGTTAGCTTTGGAGCTTTTGGGATTAGCTTGGATTGGATTGAGCTTTGGATATTTTTAGCTTTGCTAGATGAGCCACTTTGTCAAGATAGATTATGAATATTATCAGATCTGTGCTCTCAGAATTCTTGGAGTGAAAGTGTGTGGGGAACAAAGGAAAGTTGGAAGGGACCTTACGACATCAAGGCCATGGTTTTAATCTCTCTTCCACATTTAATATGATACAATAATATGATTCTTTCGTATAAATATTGTTGTGTTTTATTGTATGATTCCTTGATCACATACATAGGTTTATATTGAGTTTATGCTATTGTTATCACTTTGGTTGGTTGCGTTCTTTTGCAGGATCATCATGGTATGAGCATTGGAATGGAGCTAGGATGGCGATGGTGAGAGGAAGCAACATTTAAACAGTATGTCACTCATCCCTCTTTAGTTAGTAAATTCAATATCTAAAACTTAAGGAAAGCATCATGTTCTGGTGTGTTTTGTTCTAGATCTAGGTGGATCTAGGGAGATTAGTTAGTGTTCGTACCTACCGATTAGTTCGATAACAACAGGTAGGATTCCATTTTGGAATACCATGCCCTTGGATCTTGCTTGATCCCATAAATGGACTTCTTCAGTCGATAGACCAAAGATGAGTCCTGTATGAATCCCTCGGGATACTCCATATAGATATCCTCAAAGAGATCACCATGAAGAAATGAATTCTTCACGTCCATCTGATGGACTTCCCATCCCTTGGATGTCATAGTGGAAAGTGCTAATCATATGAAATCCATATTTGTTACTAGAGCAAAGGTCTCATCATAGTCAATGCCAGTCACCTGTTGAAAGCCTTTGGAAACAAACCTGGCTTTGTATCTACTAATCTATCCATTTGCTGCGCTCTAGGTCCTGTAGACCCATCTGCATCTGACAAGTTTCCTCCTAGAAGGAAGGGGAACCAGATCCCAAG
Source organism: Picea glauca (assembly GCA_000966675.3). Classification (NCBI taxonomy): domain Eukaryota; kingdom Viridiplantae; phylum Streptophyta; class Pinopsida; order Pinales; family Pinaceae; genus Picea; species Picea glauca. The sequence goes on from JZKD02S1557216.1 coordinate 798,227, forward strand.
TCTGGTTCTCAAGGAGGGAATTGTACTCCTCCTACATGGTGGATTCCCAAAATGGATTTCAAATAGCGTCACCATAAGATTGTGGATCTGAAGACTTAACCAAGAAAAGATGCCCGGGGGAAATGGTTCGGTGTCATTGAGTGCAACAGGAGGCTCCTCAAAATCATATTGAGTCCTCCTAGTATCGGATGGATCACCAACAAGATCCCCAACATCCTGAAGAGTAGTCTGTGCCCACTTGGGCCTCTGCTCTGGCTCTACAACTAAATCAGGATGCTTTGAATTTGCATCTAACTATACTGACTATGAATCTGAATCATCTGAGTCCTCTGAATCAAAACTCTTATTTGAATAAGAGTCGGCATGTGCATGCTCATCATCTTAGACAGGTGGAAGAATGAAGGTGTCTACATGTAGCTGTTGAGGTTCATGCGAGACACTTTCCTCGAATTGGACACTACGCTCAATGATGAGCCGGCCCAAGGAAAGATCCATAATCCTACATCCCTTCACACCGTCGGGGTATCCAAAAAAAATAAACTCAGTTCTCTGTGGATCAAGTGCCTTCCTCTTTTCAGAGGGAATATGGGCCCATGCACGTAAACCGAATATGTGAAAGTGGGTCACTTTCGGTTTGAGGCTGGTCCAAGCCTCATAGGGGGTCTTATCCTTGACATATCTATGGGGAGATCTATTTTGGATGTATGTTGCACAATTAAGTGCTTCGGTCCATAGTCTCCATGGTAGGTACTTTTCATGCAACATACAAGATTCCATCTCCTTTAGATATCTGTTTTTCCGCTCATCAACTCCGTTTTGCTACGAAGTATAGGGAAGTGTGTGTTGCAACTGAATCCCAGCATCATGGAAAATATTATGGATCTCATGATTTACATATTCTCCCTCATTATCATTTCAGATTACTTTGATCTTCTTTCCAGAATGTATCTCAACCAAGGCTTTGAAATATTTGAGGTGTTGAAAGACCTCAGATTTTTTCCTGAGAAAGTAAATCCATGTAAAACGTGAGAAATCATCAACAAAAATGAGAACAAAAATCGCTTTGTTGATGGATGGATGCAGAAAAGGACCTATAAGGTCATTGTGGATCAGATATAAAAGAGTGGAATCTCTTTGATACTTTCCTTTGTCAAATTTCTCTTGAGGGTGTTTTCCGAGAACACATCCCTCACATACTCCCTTGGAGAAATGGATGTTTGGTAGACCATCAACCAATATTTTCTTGCTAAGTTGTTGCATGTATCTGAAATTAAAATGTCCAAATCAATGTGCACTGGAGGAGAACCAATGTGCCATTGATATGGTCGAGAGTGATCTGGACACACACCGGCAGTTACGAGAGTGAACTGCCACCTATTCTAGTTTCTCAAGTAGTTACAAGAGTGAACTGCGACCTAGTTGAGTTAACTAGTCAACTAGTCTTCAGTTAACTGACTAAAACCAAGTGTAGTGAGGAGTAGATAAAGGAATCAAGGGTAATGCACTAGTCTGGTGATGATCCCAAGGAAATTGCACATTAGCAAGGTGATGATCCTAATGTTGCATGGTGACAAAACCACTGCAGCATCTAGACTCAACTCAACTAGTCAAACTAAAGTGTCAACTGAAAGAGAATATTCTCCAGGTGGAATATTCTCTCCTAAAATATAGGAGAATGGATAATGACTAATTATGACTAATAAACAAGGAAAAACCTTAAGAAAAAAAAATTCTAGGTGTGTGTGAAGTAACTCCAACATAGGCTAAGCAATCTTAACTAACTCATTAATCATCACTTGAGGATATATTACTAATATCCTAAATGAATAATACAAATATAGGTGGAAATTAGACTTAGCGATTGGTAAGGAAATTCATAAGCTACCATTCCCCCCTCAATCACAAATCCAATCAATAATACCAACAATGAAGCATAAACTTGTATCATTTCCAAGTCTTCATACTTCAACTCCTAAACTGAGCCTCAATGAAAAATAGCCTGAAAAACTGCCAATTTGGATGCTAAATGGTTCATCTGAAATGAACTGAAAGAGAGCTAAGATATGGAAGTGAATAACTGGAATATCTGAACATTCCCTAATTGTTTTACATTTCAATCATTTTTCCAAGTATTTGAGCTAGAAGAATCGAATGTCTTCTTCTAATTGGTGAACATGTAGTATCACCACTCTATTATCAGTGTATCATTGAAGTGCTCTCTGAATTTTTTCTTTGGGATGACCACTAACCAATTGATACCATGTATCTGATGGTTTTTGGATGAACACTAATCAATTTTGAAACTTTTAGGTGTTCAACAACATCCCAATGTATCATGTGTATGATTCAATTATAAGTCATAGTGTATGATTCAATTGAAAGTCATCGAACCATAATCCTTCCAAAGTCTTCCATCTACAGACTACAGTTTCCCATCTGGCATATTTGTTGTCGAAAATTTCGATTTGACAACCATATTCAATTCCATCACCAACTCCCCCCTTTCTCAGCTGAAAGGAGAGACCACAAGTGGTTTCTTGAACCATCATAATTTGATTTTTGAAGTCCCCCCTTAAGGTACATAAGAGTTACATCATTGTATTCCCTCTTCTAGGATTAAGAGAGTATCATACTTATTCCATTTGTATAAAACATAAAGTGGGCATGTGGGAACAACCACATGTTATCTAATCCCTTGAGGGCCATGCTCGAAAGCTACGCCATAAGGGGACCACTTATGTGAGGTACAAAAAGGCTATCTGCTTCAAGATTGGTATTTACTTGACATTGAATTCTACGGTAAGACTTATATAATCGCTTGGTTTTTGTTGACCACTGCCAAGAATCAATCCACTCATAGTGAATCTTCAATATTGAAGGTTTCTTCAGTGTTGAACATATGTCTGAAAAATGGTTATGCTTGCCATAATGCTGGCAAGGATGGAGATCAAAACACTGATTTTCCATGTGACCAACTCAATTACAATATTGGCACTTTGCATTATGATGTTGAACTTGAATAGGTGAAGTTGAATATTCTTGAAGGAATCCAACACTTTGGAACTAGATTGGTTTGGAATAATCGAGAATATGAAAGGTGACTTCCTTGTCATATCCAAGTCCTACTCTATTGTTGTTGTAGATGATTTCTTCCCAAGGTCTGATGATGGGATTGGAAAGATTATTTTGAACCTGTTGCTTTGAAATCAGTGGAAGTGGATTTACTATATGTTGCTCCATTATTGAAAGGTTTTCTTCACTGAAGTCAAAAGAAAACATTTGAAATGTAGGTTCATGAATAGCTTCATATTCATCTGTATTTGGATTTGTCTTACTGAGTTTCTCCTTCAGTTATTGTTAATCATCATCATCATCATCATCACTGATACACATTATTTTGGTCACCTAGTGATCCACTGATAACATGTGTCCATGTTCCCATGAAAATATAAAAATAGTCTTTCTTCATGAGGAAGGTGACTGGATTTCTCTTCTCAAAAACCTTATTAAGGAAGGTCATCAAAGGTTTCACTATACACAGAGTGCGACGATGCCTGATCATTGCCTCCTGATGTAAAGCTAGGCTGCGATGTCTCCATAGGCTGGTGTACAGTTGGGGTGCGATGATGTCAAAAGGCTAAGAAAATGTCAAGTTTCACGAAATTTATAAAAGGGAATCTTCTAGAATATGATGCGGTGTATGAATGGTTTGGATTTTACTCACTTCTCTAATTTGGTTGGATCAACCTAATATCTTCAACCATCTCTCTTTCCCCTATATAAATACGTATTTCTCATGGAAAAGGTTAAGTAAGCAAGGTTAAGGTTGAATAGGCTAAGAATTGGATGAAGAATTCTGCTTCAACTCATACTTGAGAGCTTTGTTTCAGTTCATCAAGTCATTGTGGATATTCTTCATTCAAGGTTGGAGAAAGTGTGTGTGTTGGAGAAAAGGGTCATCGAAAGGGGACCTTGCGACATCAAGGATTTGGTTGTAATCTCCAATTTCACTTTAATATAATACAGTGATATGTTTCTTTCCCATAAAAATTGTCTTGTTTTATCGTATGATTCCTTGATCACATGCATAAGTTATTGTTGAGTATATTGGATTGCTTTCAATTTGGTTGGCTTGTGTTCCCTTGTAGATTCAATATCATAGGAGCACCAGAGTGGATCTAGGATGACAATGGCAAGAGAAAGCGACATTTAAATGGTATGTTGTCTATTTCTTGTTAACTAGTAGACACAATAATTAGAGCTTAGAGAAAACATCATATTCTGTTCTATTTTGTTCTAGATCTAGGTGGATCTAGGGATATCTATTTGTGTCCGCATTTACCGATAATTCCTATTAGAACAAGATTGGTTAAGGTTCCTATATGGATTTTGAGTTTTTGCTAAGTGCTAGCTTCACCCAATGGTAAAAGGAAGTACCTATGGTACAGTCAAGGCACCTAAGTAAAATGGTTATGTCATCATGAAAGAACACACATTGCTCTGTAAATATTCAAGATTGAAAGGCATTGCATTTTGGCAATGCTACCCAAACTTGTATGGAAACGCAGCATAAGTAGCGCTATGTAAAGGCACTCTGTAATATTTCATAGAGGATAGAAGCTACATATAGGTGAAACATAGTTGGGTGCTACCTACAGGCGCTGCGTAATACTTTAGCAGAAAATGAATTGTGCAGAGTTATTTTACCAGTTTTGAGTCATTAACTTAAAACTTTGATTGTGAGCAATTGAGAAGGTATTTTTGAAAACTGTAGGAGGTTTTTGTTCATAACATTCCAAATAACAAAAAAATATCTCATTTTTTAAAAATGTGTTATGGTTTGAGAGATATTGGATATAGAAGTGGTGTTACGCACTCTGCACAATGACACTACCTAATTTCCTATAGCGGTCATGGATTTTGATGTTTTCCTTGTTGGGAGGTTTCCACATGTCAAGGAGGATTCGAATGGATTCTCAAGGATCAGTTATATGTCAAGGGACACCTGCACCTAATATTTATCTCCAGCAAAGGCCTCATACAATGAGGTGGAGACATTTTATTAATGACTTCCAACAAATTCCTGGAAATTAACAGTTTGTTGGATTTTTGTCTCTTTGATTATTGCCACCTATCTCCAAGGCTTAGAGTCCAATGGGGAATATGGGATTCAACCTCCTTATTTCATTTGGATGATATTGTCTATTTAAATAAGGTGAGATCTCTTGAAGAAGAGGAAAGAGACCCGAGAGGTCTGGGTAAAATTTCAAGATCCGTGAGGGAGCTAGATAGGCATGACAATTCTCTGATGTTTAAGTTGCAGACCTGTGTTGCTTTTTTATGTAATAGACCTCAACTCACAATGAAGTTATGTATCAGTTTGTTTTCTCTTTTCTGTGTAAATCATTTTTCCATCTTTCATCTTCTTGGATATGTGTTGCAGCTATAGGTTATATGTCTGCAATTTATGTTCTGAGAAGGTTATTGTATCGGATATGCTCTATCCCTTCCCACAAACTTATCTGAGTTTTGATTTGGTCTTAGAAAGGATTTCTGAAAACAGATTTTTTCCTCTTGCCGTTACATGCATTGAAGATCCGAATTCTCTTTGATCATTTTCAGTTTTGTCTTTCTTATTTCTTCTTTCCATCTCTTTATAAGAATTTTAACTGATCTTAGATTTGATAACCTGATTTGTTGCACATAGAATGTTAGTTCAGGATTACAGTTTATTTTCATGGACTCCATGCCCAATGGCTTCATTGCCTTCTTGATTAATTTAACCACTCTCATAATTTCCTAAAACCTAAGTTATCCAATCAAACATTTTTTCATGATGTGCTAGGCTTGCACTTGAGAAGTCCAAGAGAAACTTTTAGCACTAACAAGTCCCATAACAAAATTGGCCACCATACTGGGGATTACAACTTTTTTTTTTATTTTTTGCTTCCCATTTGACTTTATCCTTCCTTCCTCTGATAAATTTCATTCTCTAAGTCTGTGGGTGATCCATTTGGACTCCCTTAGTCTGGAAGTTCCATTAGATTTTTTTCTTCTCTCCCATTTTTTCTTCATTTACAGAGATCGTCGAACTGTGTCTCATTGACATCCAATGACGACCACCAGACTTCGCATTCTTCTTGACCAATCTAGTGCGATGATGTCACACCGTGCTCTTCTAGTATCCTGCGATGACCTTTGCTTGTCGCATTGTGTCCCATACCCAACCTACGATGACTCCTGTAGATTCTGTTGGAGCAAGTCAATTTGTCTTTTTTCCCTCCCAGTTTTTCTTTAGTTACCTTGGGTGAAATTTTAATGCTGATGTTTGATTGATCTCTGGGTTTGAAGCTTGATATTGATTGGTTTTCAGTGATTTAAAGTCTTTATTTTCATTTTGCAAGTTTTTTTCTTGTGATCATTGTCACAAGCAAAGATGATTTTAATGATAGAAATTTATTTTAAAATGTAGAAACCTTGGCGAATTGTATTGATCCTTCATATGCCAACTATAAATGTTTGGTGGTATTTTTGTAAAAATATTCAAATTTCTAAAGATTTTATATAGTTTGTATAAAATTTTGGCTATTTTTAAGGTAAAATAATTTTATCCTTTAGAATTTGGGCGAATCATTTTTAGAATAGCGAATCGGTTTTTGGGAAAAACTATGGAAAATTAGTCCATGAGATCAATTTAACCACTAAAATCATCCCTGGTCACAAGGATATAATCTCAGATCTTGATATGGGTGCTTGATTGACAAAGGGTCTTTGGTTTGCATGAATTTTTGGATTCATTTTGTTTTTCAGATTGTTTGTTGATTAATAAACACTTTTTGCTCACATATGACAAAAGGTTTTCTTGTCTTTTTCATTTTTGTCTATATTATGAATTTGATTTGGGAATTGTATTGAGAATGTCTTAATTTTCTTGGATTACATTTTATTTTCGTCATCACATCTCTAATTGTTTTTTGAAAAGGAAGAACTAAATTCTTTTATTCTTTTTAGTAATCTTTCATCAGAAAATTTTTACATTCAAAATATTGGTTAAAGAGAAGAATTGAAAAATTTTGTAGTTCATGATTATTCAGAATTGTGTTCATTCGAGATTGAGAAATTGTAATTTGTATATTTTGTACTTCAAAAGAATACCTTCTCCCTACTGTAATTAGAGTTCATTGAATTGAAAAATTGCACATTCATCTCTTTTTGTATTTTATTGGGTCAATGTCACAACTTCATCAGTTTCATTTCCATCTCCCTTTTGAGTAAACAACAACCTCTAAAACACAACGTAAATTTAAAATTTATTAGTAACTTTTATTTTCTAGGGATCCTTTTCACCAACATTAGCTAGGCTAACGCTTTGGAATAGGTTGTAAGGCTCACTCTCCAAAGCATAAAAACACACAATAGTATCTTGTGATAGGGAGAGTTCAAATCCAATTGCTACATTTTGTCCTGGGAAGACCTTCTCACCCAAGGATCAAACTTGAGGTCGCATTAAGACCAGTAGAGTTACTCACCCTGCTTTGTTGGTATTGGTGTAGAGATTGCACTTATTATTGGGGGTCACTTGAAGGTATACCCATGATTATGTGTGGGAGCCTTTCGAGTTGATTTTGGGCTAGATATCCTGCCTTTGTGGATGGATCAGACTGTTGACTGTTTCCCGAGGAATCATTTTTGTAGTTGGTAACCTTAGTAGCCTATCTATTTAGGGTCTTTACACAAGGTGACTTTGGAGGGGCAAGTCTTCACGGTACTTGGAATCAACGTTGGCCAAACTCACTCAGGCTCCTTGAAGGGTATGCCCACGATTATGTGTGTGAGCTTGCACCAGGGTGTAATTCCGTTAAGTAGTTCGTCAATGTAACCTTTCCACACACTTTATCCCAGCCCCTTCTTGTCTTGATTTCATGACATTGGATTTCATCACCAACTACTGACTTTGAAATAACAAGGTTTGTTTGCTTGGTTTGATTTCTAGATTTCATTAGTGAGTGTTGTTTGTTTCTTTAGTTGGCCATATATTTTTTTCATTCTTTACTTGGTTCATCCAAGGCCTTCTCCATTCACATAGGATGCAAGGGCTACCCCCAGAAGATCTGGAAGGTTATCTCCCTTTGCCTCCTAACTCACCAGAAGGCTCTCCTGAGGGAGTGGTCAATAATGAAATAGCTTCTGAAGCTTGAAGAACACACTTGTTGGAGGGATTCAGAATAGTTTCAGATTCCTTAGAAGCATTCTGACTTCACCCAAACCCGGCTTTGAGTGTTCTACAAAATCCATGTATGCTCTAGATGAACTCGTCTAGAGAAATTCTTATTGTTGATAATACTGAAGTACCTACTGGACCTAATGTAGGATCTAGGGTAGAAGATTCACTTTTTCAAAGTGAATCATTTAGGACACCAACTCACACTTCCATAACTTTTAATCCTAGTTCTATCCCTTTGATAGTATGTCATCTTTATGAAAATCTAGGAACGGGTCCTAATCCACCTATGGCATCGTAAATGCCTGAGACGTCTGTTACCTATACGGTACATTTAGACCATTTTACTGGTACTACCAATAGTGTCACCACCATTTTAGACCAATTGTTGGTTGGTTCTCACTCAATTCCTACTCTCCATATGGCCCATTCTATTATGGTGCCACAAGATACCACAGTTTCTACCGTGAACGTGATTCTCACCCAAGCTCTAATTGGAATGCCACTTCCACCTAGACCAAATCCATCAGTTCCCCCTAGGTATAAAGATATGAATATTTCCATTGTTATCCCTACCCAGGTTCCATCTAGAGGTTCTGTACTTTTTGTTTCTCCTTGGTATAATGCTGCGAGTCAGTTTTTTCCTACACCTGCCCAGATTCTCTTTGGAGGGACTTATGTTCTTCCTCACCTTTGTTAGGAGGATCTCGTCATCCTGGCCCTAGTGGCTCCAATCCAATTGTAGGCACCAGTATTTCTATCACTTATGGTTTCCAGATTCATGTTGGAGATCAACGTCAAGATGGGGGGAAACCTCAATTTGGGGGACAACCTCAACTTAGGGGGCCACCTCAGGCTGGATTCCATAACCTAGTTTATGGAAAAAACTTACCTGTGTTACAAAATCAACCTTCGTATCTTCCTTTCCAAGGAAATCTACAACCATCGAAGGAGAAACGTCCTCAAGTCAATTATTTTGTACCCCCTAACCTCGGTCAACCGTATCCAGGTTCTTTGAATCCCACTTGGGGTAAAAAATTTCAATCTAATGTTCCTTTCAAAGGGAACATCCCTAATCAACCCAACCCTGTGGGCTATATGCCTCAAAATCCTCCACAACTGAATCTGTCAAGACTGTCTAATTATTTGCAGACTGTTTATGGTCCTACTGGTATACCTATGGGGCTTCCCCCTCAAAACTACCAGTTTCCACAAGTGAACCGACAATTTCCTTTTCTAGCCACTTTGGATTTACCCGATTTGTCTAGGGTTTTGAATGATCCTATTCTACATTCTCCTTATTGGCCCATAATACCGACCAAATTGTCATTCGACATTCCTAAATTTGATGGTCGAGCAGGATAAGATCTGAATAATCATGTTATGATTTTTCATCTATGGTGTTCATCCAAGTCCTTGATGGATGAGTCCATAAGATTACGACTTGTCCAACGAACTCTCACGGGTTTGGAAACAAAATGGTACATCGAGTTACCGAGAGGTTTCTTTAATGACTTTAACACCCTAGAAATGGCCTTTTTGACACATTACCAGTTGCCAATTCGATACGAGATGGAAAACAAAATTTTGAGTTCTTTTAAACAATCCTTTTCGACTCATATTTTTGATCACATCCATGAGTGGAGGAGGAGGAGACGCATAATCAAAGTTCTTCTTCCTGATCAACTATTGGCTGAGTGGTTTACCAAATCACTCATTAGACCTATTTCTCATGATGTCACCATGGGAATTTTTGTTACTGAAGAGAAGGCGATTAGTCGTGCTTAGTATCTAGATCTCGTTTATTCACAAATGGGAACTCTTTATGATTTGATCCCTGACGCTCTTCATCCTTCCGCAAACCCTACCGTAACACCTCCAACAACTTGTCATGTTGTTGATGGTGTGATTGGCACCTTTCATTCTGAATCTCAGTCTACAAATGATGGTCATAACAATCCCAAATCTAATAATTCTAATGTAGAAAATACTCCTACTCCTACACCTTCCTCTGGTAAGACTGGTGAAGGTAATTTTGTTCAATCTGCACCTGTTGGGAAAAATCAAAACAAAAATAAAGGGAAGGGTATGAATAAGGAGGACAAGAATAATAATCCACAATATAATAAAGCCAAAACACACAACATTGATGGGAAAAATAAATGTAAACCTCGTTACCATTGTCTTATTTGTGGTGATGATAATTACACGAAAGATTTTCCAAGATGCGTTGAGGTTACTAATTTCCTCTAAGGGACCAAAAATCCTTCTACACCTATCATTTTTTCATAACCTTTCCCTTCTCAGCAGCAGGTCCAACTGGTCATTCATGACCAAGCATCTCCTTCTACCTCCTCTTATGTCCTTATGTGTACTGGTGACACAATACACTTAAGGCCTTCAATGGTATAGGTTTTAAACCTTACGGTGTTCTTCTATTGTTCTCTATTACATTGGAAGGTAAATCGGTCAATGTTGAGGTTGAGGTCTTTGATGCACCTCTTGATTATAAAATTTTACTTAGTCGTAGTTGGATTGATTCCATGCATGCATTTGTGTCTACCATTTTCTATGTGTTATGATTCCCATACCTAGCTCTGGTGATTACCTTCGTTATAGTGACAAGATGCCTTTAAGTCTAGTTGAATTCTCTTATCTATCTATTCAATCGGCAACCCCCTCTCCCCCCTCTCTCTGTGATTCATCTCCTAATCCGTTCCACGTTCTCTTTCCTACTGATGAGATGATCATGTCATTCATGTCTATGGAAGATACTCCATGGGACGATGGGAATCATCGCTCCATTCTCTTTATAGAACGTGATACCATAGAGAGCTACCAACGGATTTTGACTCTGTCAACCATTTTCATTATTTCTTCAATTACTGGGTCAATGCAGGATGTGTTGTACGAAGGGAACTTGATTAACATTTTTCCTACCATTCCTCTTGACATATTGATTAAACCTAGAGTCATTGAGAAAGTTCATATAGGGACCTCATGTTCTACAAATGAGGTCCACACGAATAAATCCCTTTTCCAATAATTTTGTGACGTTTTCGCCTGGACTTATGAAGAAATTCCAGGTATTGATTCTGATATCATTGTGCATAAGATTAAGACATATCTGTACGCCAAACCCGTTTGACAGAGAATTCACCCAATCCATCCACGTAAATTCGTTGCTATCAAGCTTGAAGTTGAAAAACTTCTTAAAGATGGCTTTATCTATCCTATAGTTTTGATTGATTGGGTATCCAATCTTGTTCCGGTCAATAAGAAACAAGGTACGATCTATGTTTGTATAGATTATAGGGATATAAGTAAGGCTTGTCCAAAGGAAAATTACCCAACCCCTTTTGTTGAGAAGATCGTTGATGACTGCACCGGGAGAGAAATATTCTCCTTGATGGATGATTTATTCAATTATAATCAAATTAATATTTTACCAGCAGATCAACACAAGACTACTTTTATTTTCCCTTGGGGAAACTTTTCATACCGGAAGTTACCCTTTGGTCTCAAGAATGCTGGTGCGACCTTTCAGTGTGCTATGTCTTACGGTTTTCATGATATTAAGCACATTGTGCAACCTTATCTTGATTATCTCCCAACGCATTCCATGTGTTGCTAATATCACCTGACACATTTAAGGGCCATTTTGTATGATGTCATTATTATCGCATATGTTTGAACCAACACAAATGTGTGTTTTGGGTGGAGTCCGACCAACTTCTCAGTTTTATTGTGTCGATATGTGGGATGATTCAAGTAGACCCCTTGAAGGTTGAGGCTATTCTTAATCTAGCTCCTCCTTCCACACTACGCCAACTCTAAAGTTTGCAAGGGAAGGAAATTTTTTTGCGTCGTTTCATTCCCAATTATGGTGAAATGAAGAAAGGATTCACTCAGCTACTCAAGAAAGGTTACGGGTTTGTATGGGAGGATACTGCAAACAAATCCTTTGAATCTTTGAAACTTGCCTTAACATGTACACCATTATTGTTTCCCCCTAACTATAGCTGAGATTACTTCCTAAACTTAGCTACTTTAGACTCTACCATTTCTATGGTATTAGTCCAAGAGGATGATTCACATGATGAACATGTGATACACTATTTGATTCAGAGTCTCATGACTACCGAAACCAAATAATTACATGTGGAGAAAATGGCCTTGGCAGCTGTTCAAGTTGTCCAATGTTTTTGTCATTATATCTTATTACACAGAATCACTGTTATTTCTGATTGCAACCCCATGCAACATATCCTTACTCGACAATTTCTAGGGGGAAAGTACTCCAAATGGATAGTGATTCTCCAGGAGTTTGACTTGGAGTTTGAGCGTGCTAAGTCAAAGAAATCCTTGGTTTTTCCAAACTGATATGTGACCTTCCCTCTACTTAGATAGAGAATGTGGCAGAGGATTCCTTGCCCGAAGAATCCCTTTTTCTAATCATTTATTATGACGTATGGTACAAAGATATTATTATCTATCTATAGACTCAAACTTTCCGTCCTGATCTATCTAGTATAGATCATCGTCGCATAGGATATCAAGCCCGTCAATACATCATCCTCGGTGATACCCTTTACCACCATAGTGTTGATTCCATTTTTCGACGATGTCTCACCTATGATGAAGCTGAGAAAGCTTTGAATGACTTTCACTCCATATCATGTGGCAGTCATATGTCTAGGTATGAAACTGCCCAAAAGATCTTATGAGCGGGTTATTTCTAGCCGTCTTTATTTAATGACTGCATTACTGCCGTCCAGAAATGCCATGCTTGCCAAAATTATAATAAAAAGATAAGATCTCATCCTCCACCATTACATACTATAGTTTCTATTGGTCCATTCACCAAATGGAGCATTGACTTCATGACATGTAACCCTCACTCAGTCAAGGGGCATGGATACATCATTGTAGCTGTGGACTATTTCACTAAATGGGCCGAGGTGATGCCTACATTCGATAACACTGGGAAAACTGTAGCATTGTTCATATTCAATCATATCATTACTATGTTTGGTGTCCCTCAATCCATCGTTACTGATCATGGTAGAAATTTTCGAAATTTTATGATGTCGAAACTTACTGAAAAGTTGGGTCTTCGCCATGAAAAATCAACCCCCTATTATCCACAGGCCAATGGACAAGTTGAAGCAATTAACAAAGTTCTCATTACTATGCTTCGACAGATGATAGGAATTCATAAGACGTATTGGCACATGATGTTGTTGTCAACGTTATGGGCCTATCGGACATCCATCAAGTCTGCCATGGGATTTACACCTTTCTAGTTAATTTATGGTATCAAAGCTATCTTGTCAATTGAATGTGAAATACCATCTTTGAAACTAACTGTTGAACTTCTCCCCAATACCTCTGCTAAAGAAGAGCATCGTTTGTATTTGATGCAACTAGACAAAACATGTCTTGATGCTACTCTAGTTATTGAAACTCATAAGAAATGTGTTAAATCCCAATATGACAAACATGTCAAGCCACGTGTTTTTTCTGAAGGTGATCTAGTTCTCCTTTACGGGCAAGATCGTGATTTTCTAGGGGCTGGTAAATTGGAGGCCATGTGGAGAGGTCCTTACATTCTTAAATGAGTGTTGGAGAAGGGAGATTATTATGTAGTTGATTATGATGGAATCCCTTTGATTGAACCCAGAAATCGACTTTACTTAAAGAAGTACTATGCTTAAGTCATTTTTGTATGAATGCTTGTATTTTAGTGTATCATACTTTTGTGTGTTTTTTCGTTGTTTGGTTTTGACCTTCAGTTGCTTACCTTGCATTGTGCTTGGTTTCTTGGTATAAACCTAAATTTCACCACACATGCTTACCTAGCATCAGGCCAATTCATATCCCTTCATTGCCAAAACATCTACTGAACAACCTCTTTGAAAATCCTCTTGAGTCAAGGGCCATGCGCCCTAACCCATTACTGCATGTGTGTGCATGCTGGTAGGCCCACTATAACCCGCATGTACCTAACAAATCACAAAAAGAGGAAAGTTGCCAATGGAACAAAATGATATGGGTCAGTTAACTGAAACTCCCGGCCATGCATGGCCGAGGGTTCGTCCAAAACCCTAGCTCTTTCTAGCCTATAAAATAAGGGGTAGGGGTACCATTTGGAAGGAGGAAAAATATAGCGAAGAAACTCTGCCCATTTGAAGAATCCATTGTCCCAACCCTTTATCCTTTCCTCAAGCCAAAGGAGAATTAATGCAAAGCAGTTGGAGGACAGAAGAGGAGGAGCCCAGGATCAGGATCAAGGAGCGGTGGCTGGTCTCGACTTTGATTGTAAGTTGATTCATTTTTTAAATAATAAAAGAATACTTTTCCCATCCCAATGCATTATTTATCTATGATTTGTTTAATTTATGCTTAATTTCTAACCCTCAAGTAGAAAAGTAGCATCGATGCATAGTTGTTTGTCTTGATTGCAGGATATCTTTGGAACGAGCAGTGCAAGAAAGTGGTCAAAGCGCAACGGAGGATCCACATCGAACACCGGTAACCAGGTTAGTAGTCATTCTCCATGCATGTATCATGAAAGAGTGGTTTAAGTTTTGGGTGGTAGGTTAAAAAGTAATTTCTTTATGGTCAAAATCTGCATGCAAGTCTGACCCTAGTTTGCTAGTTCGTAGGGTATTTTTCCCAACAACAGAGTTGGCGACCATACTAGGGATTGATACTCTTTAGGGTTTCCGGATTTAGTTGAGTTTTTTGGGTAGTTTAAGAGATTAGATTTTCTATTTCTTTGCTTGTCTTTTTCTGTAAGTCCTGAGCTAACAGGGAGCTTGGTTCTTTATACTAGTTTTCCCTGACTGTTGCTTGATGGTATTTGCCGAGACACGTAGAGATACATGCGGCCTGCAGAAGGCCTGCACGTGTGTACCCACGCCCTAACCTCTTACAGCCCATGTGTGAACACTAGTTGTCAAGGTTTCAGTAGCATATAGGAGTTCAAAGAACTTGAGAGGCAATCCTCCTCTTCCCTGTCAAAATTATACATTCTCAAGGGGTTTTCTAGATCATGTCTGAGTCTTGCTGGTTCATAGTCCTGTCTCAGTTTTTCTTTTTGTGTTTCGTTATTCCTTGCAATTATTTTTCTTTTCTGTTAGAAGAAGCATCCAAGCCTTCAAGAGACCCTGGTTATCAATACCAGAGGCCTCTTCCTGGTCTGGGATGCCTTTGTTTATTTTTGTCTTAGAATTTATACATACATGTGGCATGTACAAGGTCATACTGCATGTACACGCTGCTTGTTTCATCTCAGCACATGTTTGCACGCGTGCTGTTTTAGTGATAGTAGCATGCTTGACAGGATACTTTTTAATCAGGGTGGGGTAGTCATCAACTCCTTTGATGAGAAGTATTCCTCTCAGGTGTTTGAGTCTAGGGTTTGAACAATCAGTAGGTTAGGTCCTCTTACCCTTAGCCTTCTTTTTCTTAGTTGATAATTGACAGAAAACATAAAAAGAATTTTTTTTTTTTATGGTTTTTAGACAAGCGTAAGAGTCTTTGTTTTCTTGATTGCCATTGTGTGCCTTCACTTTGATTCTTTGCGATCTATTATTTAAGATATAATTTGTTTTTCTTGGTTTTGTGCTTGTCGGTATTTTCCCTTTGTTGCTTGATTAGCACTTAAAAAAAAAAAAAAAAAGAGAAAACAAAAATCTTTTCATTTTCTTCTTTGTTTGAAGATTGTGCTTCTGCATCAATAGCTAGGGAGAAGTCTTTTTGTTCATAAGTTTTTTGAAGTGCATTTAGAGAATAAGTAGCTCGCAGTTGAGCGAAATTTCTTTATGGTTGCTGCGTAAAATCTTAGAAAAATTGAAAAGAAAAAATAAATCCTTCTTTGTGAAAAGTTGCTGAGTTTTTGCATTTAGTAAAAGTCTTTTTTTTTCCAACATTTTTTCATTCATTTTTTCTTTCGTCTTTACACATCATCAGTTTCAGCTTCATACCTCGTGAGGTAAGAAAGCCCATAAAAGCAACGCTAATTTAAAATCTAATAGACTTTTTGTTTGTAGGGTTCACAAACTAGTTCAGGACTAGGGCCTTGGATTAGGTTGGAGAGGAAACACTCCAAGGCCATTCAAAAACAAACATTGGAGTCTGTGATAGGGAGTGTAGAAGTCTAGTTTCATGGAAGTTATCTGGGACTCCCCTCTAACATAGGGGATAAACACGAGGTCGTGTGTGGAAAGGTAGCGGAGATAACCCCTCCAAAGTCGGACCAATCGTAGTGGAGAACACATATCGAGGGCTTGTTTGGGGATTCCGTTGTTTGCATTTGCCATGGGGCTTCATGGGTATCGAATCCATTCGAGGTCCTTAGTTGTATTCCAGACCATTTTCTCTCGATACCCTTGATAGGTTTTGGGCTTGATACCCTGCTCATTTTGGTCTACCCAACTTTTGACTGTACCCACCTGGTGACTGTTCGCGTGCTGGCAAACTAGTTGCCAATATTTTTAGGGACATACACAGGTGACTGCGGGGGTATACTATGGTACCTAGGATAGACATCAGACCATTCTTTTTAGAGTATACCCAAAGGGTGCTTTCGTTTTCGATTTTCACTTGCACCGGTAAGTTGCTCTAGTGTTGGTTGTTGTAACTGTTCTTCCAACTAGTTTAGTGTTTGCTTGTCTTATCTCTTAAGGGCTTGTTTTTTAGTGTGTGTTACTGTTTGAACGTGTAGAATACATTAGCGTGTCTTGGATGTTATCACACAGTGGAGAATCTCGAGCTCTGTCAGTCACGAAGGCTTCTGGGCCTGCTGCCAGTTATACTAGAGCCACCCCCGCTACCATTGAGGCGGAAGCTAGACCAACAAGGGTCTTTTGAAGCGACCAGGTTACAAACCATTATGACCAAACAACTATCAGAGGAATCAAAATCCAATCTTGGCTCGGTTGAAACCCCAAACACTTATACCTGGTCCTCATTTATTGTACCAATCAAATTTTACAAACACCTGTCAGTGTCTCACACAGCTATGGAAACAAATGATGTTACTTCTTCTAGGAATTCTTCCATTCCCACCACAGTTGCTACCACAGGAGAATCATCTCCTAACTTGCCATCGTCGGTCCAAGCCACCATGGTCTCGTCTGCAACTACGTCACACAGTGGACCGAACCCGTCTATGGTAGCAACCACAACTCCCTTCACACCTAGTGCGACAAGCTCTCTTTTCTCATACGGTATGCCTAGTTCGGGCACAAGTCCTGCACTCACTCACTCCACTTTATAGACTTTGGGTCTGGGGGCAGGGAGCTCAAATGCTCCTTTGCAAGGTCAACTTGGGGGAACTTCTGTCCCTTTTAATGCTTTTCCTTATGCTGGAGGTCATATCTCTCCTTCGTTCCCTTTGCTTGGTGGTCTGCATCAGCAGTCCGCCGAGAAGCCTGCACACACTAGTTTATTTGGAGCCAGGAGTCAAGGAACACCTGCACACACTATGCCGGTCGTTTTGTCACCATTTGTTTGGAACAAGACGTTTGGTAACAACAATTTCGCATCCACCGCTTTCCCGTCTGGAGGCACTCCCATTTTTGGACAGTCTACTCTGGTGCTGGGTACTATTCCTGCAACGGGGGCACATATAGCAGGACCTTGGAACTCAGGACAAGGATCCATTCCCTCCTCTGGAATTTCGTTCTGGGGTAATTTGTTCCACAGTCAATGGAACCCTGGACAGACTACTATGCCTCTGCCATCATGATCGACATGGGGTAATCCTTATGCTGGTTAGGGCCATGGTTTCTACCAGAATCCGTGCCAGCAACCAAACTTTTCCTAGCAACCTGGTTCCAGTCAAACGCCATGACCCTTTTTCCCAGGCTATCAACAACAACCAAAACTACCATACCTGGCGATGTTACACTTGCCAAATTTGACAAGGTTGTTAAATGATCCTATTTGTCATGATCCACGTTGGCCTCCTATGCAAACAAATTTTCCTTCGGACATTCCAAAGTTCGAGGCTAAGCCTAATGAAGATCCAGGTGATCATGTGACTACCTTCCACCTTTGGTGTTCATCTAACTCATTGAAAGATGACTCCGTACAGTTGTGATTGTTTCAACGTACTCTTATCAGGAGTGCTGCGTAATGGTATATTGAGCTCGATCGCTCAATATACTCTTCTTTTGGTGAACTGGCAATGGCCTTCCTTAACCATTTCCAGTTACCTGTGAGATACAACACTGGCACAGAGTTGATCGCCAATTTCAAATAGACAATAGCAGACCATATCTCTGATCATATCCGAGAGTGGAGACGTTGAAAGAGTCTAATCAAAGTACCAGTCTGTTATCCACAATTTTGGTCATTGTGATGATGTTATGATGATGTCATGATGATTAAAAATCAAACTCTTCAATAAGAATACTTTCCTGAGAAAAGTTGCACTTGTCTGTTTCCAGAAACTATATTTTTCAAGAGGTTCGCAGGCTGCCTATATACTTGCCTGCGAGAATGCCTGATTCTCGCAGGCTGCATTGAGCTAGGGTGCGAATAGTTCACACTGTAATAAAGGCCAGGGTGCAAACATCTTCTTAAAGGGGAAAAAGATGAAGTTCTCGAGCCTTCTAGAAGAGAATCTTTGAGAAGAATGAGTTGGCTAACGAATGGTTGTTCAAGAGCTGGCATTCCAGATATCTTGGGATCATTTCCTATCCAAGTAACTAAATTATCTTCTCCTATATATTGAGGAGATTACTCATTGGAAAAGTTAGAATCAAGCTAGCAAGAGATTGATTGGAGAATTGTTGGAAGCCTGTATGAAGGATTGATGCTACAGCAGCAAGAGACTACAGCAAGGTCATCACAAGTGGTTGATTTTCTTCATGCATGAGCAAGTGTGTGTGTCAGAACTAGGAGTCATCGAAAGGACACCTACTACATCAAGGCTCAGGTTGTAAGTTTCTCTTTCAATTAATTCAATACAGTAATATGTCCCTTTCCCATAAAGATGATGTCTCTTTATTACATAATTCCTTGATCATGTGTATAGACTAGATATTGAATATATTAACTTGCCTATATTCTGATTGGTTTGTACTGCTGCGATCTGAACGGTGCAAGAGCATTGGAGTATAAAGATTGGAACAACAGAGACATAAGGAAAGCATTCACAAGGTATGTCTACAATCCTTATCTCTTAGTTCATTCAATAGGCTAGATCTAGGGAAAGAGTAGTATTATGTTTTATTTTGTTCTTGATCCGGGTGGATCTAGGGAGATCGGTTCGTGTCCGCACTTACGGATTAATCCTGAAACAAAATTGGCGACTCCACTGGGGATCAATCCCTTTGTCTTTTTAGTTTTTTGAATTTCCTATGGCCATTTGCTCTATTGCTGTCATTCTCCTGTTTTGTCAGTGTCTGAGTCCTCAGGATATCCCGAGAGACCTTCTGGGTCTATAAGTCAACTTGAATTTTGTTTACATTTTCAAATTTTTCATTGGCTTCAGGGATTCTCACACTGTGTCCATTTACAGCCTGCGAGAACCATTGAGGTTCGCATCTTGCTTATATATTCCAGTGCGAACTGTTCGCATTCTGCATTGAATTGACCTGCGAGAATATTATATTCTCGCACTGTGTCCAAGGCTTGCCTGCGAGCAAGGTTTTGAAAAGTTTTGAAATCAAGTTTTGAATTTCAACTGCTTAGATCTGTTGATTTACACCCTTTTGGCTTATTGGATCATTGGCTTACTTATCTTTTTCTTAGTTTGCTTGCTGGAACTGATCTAGAGTTTCAAGGTCTTTTCTTGCCTTTATAGCTTGACTTTCAATTTTTGGCTCTTATTGGCATTTTCAATCTCTCTGATTTCTGGAGTTGAGTATGTTGAGTTAGATGAGAACCAGTGATTGGCAGAGAGTCAAGTGTTTGGTGTTTCTTGTTTGCTTGTTGGTTCAAAAGGACATTTTTCATTTGCATTCAGGAACTCCTTTGGTTTGTTTGTGTTTTTACTTTCATTGAAAGAATTGGTTGGGTTGTTTTGTTTGTTTCGGTATGATTTGATTTTCTTTTCTCATCAATTAGAGTTCTTCTTGGAAAGTGAACAATAAGTTTTCTTTCAAGTTTTTTTTTGTTTTTGTCATTTTGAAAACATTGTGAAATCAAATTTTAGAGCTTATTGAAGTATTGGAAAAGACATTTAGACATTGTTCATTGATAAATTATTATTTGCATTTGACATCTGAAAGGAAAGTGAGCATTGCATTTGCATTGTAGTTTTGTGATTGATTCAGAAAATGTTCTCTCTCTCCCATAACTAGGATTCATGGAATGAAAACGATTATATTTTGTCATTGTCCTTGCATTATTTGGGTCAGAGTCACATACCATGAGTTTCACTTACGCCACCTTTGAGTAAATAACAGCTTGTAAAAACATTGCATAATATTAAAATTGATCTAGTAACTTTTTCTAGGGCTCTTTACACCAACATTTAGCTAGGCTAGTGCTTTGGAGTAGGAAGAGAGACACACTCTCCAAAAGCTCAAAAAACAAACAATAGTATATTGATTTAGGGAGTGTAAATTCCATTGGCAGCATATTGTCCTGGGACGCCCTTCTAACACAAGGGTTAAACACTAAGTCGCATTGGTGTTAGCAGAGTTACTAACCCTGCTTTGTTGACATCGGTGTAGAGATTGCACGTATTACGGGGATCACTCCGAGGTATACCCACAATTATAAGTGGAAGCCTTTGAGTTGGTTTCGGGCTAGATACCCTACCCTTGCGTGTGGATCAGACTGACGACTGTTCCCCCAAGCTGTACTATTGTTAGTGGTGACCTTAGTGGCCTTTCTCTCTAGGTTCTTACCCAAGGTGACTGTGGAGGGGAAAATCTTCACGGTACTTGGAATTGACGTTGATCAAACTCACTCGGGCTCCTTGGAGGGTATACCCACGATTATGTGTGGGAGCTTGCACCAGGGCGTAAGTCTGTTAAGCAGGTAGTCAATGTAACTTTTCCACCTTAGCCCCGCTCCTTCTCGTCTCGTTGTTGCGACGTTGGATTTCATCACCAACTAGTGGCTCCGAAATTAGAAGGTATTGTTTTCTTGGTGATTGCCTCTTAGTTTTTGTTTACTAGTGAGTGCTGTTTATTTCTCGAAATTGACCATAGGATTCTTCTCGCGGAACTTGTCACTTGTTTACAATTGCTCCCCCGCGGCGTTCTCATAGAATGCAAGGATTATCTCCAGAGCATCTGGACGATCCTCAACCTACTGGTACACCTGAGGGTTCACCCCATCAGACTGAAGTCCCTGTGGTTACTTCACCACAAGGGGAAATTAGTGAAGTTCAGGTTGTCACCACACCGCTTCCACACGTCGAACGAACTAATTCGCTCAAAGATTTTCGCATCACTAATAGTATAGAAGACTATCGCGTTCATCGTGGTGAATGACCTCTTAGACGATTAAATCCTTCTGAAGAAACCATTGTTACATCCTCTGAATCAACTGTTGGGCCTTCCCACAGTGTAGTGGGCCAAGATCCTTTTTGGTCCGGTAATTACTGAAGAGTTTTTTTCGGTACAGACCTGTTTACGCTATCAACCCTCCAGTATCTCCTGAGGCAGAGACTCCGCCCGAAACTAATACTTACCATTTTGTTCTCCCTCCAGAGATGGCCCATCTCGCAATTACTATAGGTGTCCAAACCGAGGTTACTGCAACTACCCTCCCTCCTATTAATACCCAACGGACACCTGATGCTATCCCAACATTACCACCTGGTTACCATGCGTTGAATGCTCTGTTGAATCCTCCTAATCCAACACCTCCACACACCCCTGTCGGTTCTCCAGGTGGTCCTGGGTATGAGGTTCCTCATTTTATTCCGACGCTCCCTCCTCAATTTTTTCCTCCTAATGCTAATCTAAGTGGAATTTTTCCAACTGTTGCACCCAACACGCAGGTTCCCATTGGTGGACAGGGTGGTACAATTACTTTTCCTTTTCCCAGACACATTATAGTTACTACCCAACCTACAATTGGAACACAACTTCCGGGGGGAACTGTACCTATAGTAGGGGGTCCAACTTCGCCCTTTGGACAAAATATACCTCCTGAATTGGCCCAGTATTGGACTCAACTTTTACAAAACTTTCCTCAGAATACTGGGGGGAAACAAGCTATCCCTACATTTGGCCAACCTTATCCAGGGGTAACTAATCCTATATGGGGTTTGAATCAGACTACTCAACCCCAGGTCCCTGCTCAGACTCAAAGTTATAATCCTTGGGGTTACTATCCTATCTTCCCACCGCCGAATCAGTTGGGAGCTTCTCTTTATGGACAGTCTGCTTATGCTCCTACCGGTTTGCCAACGGGGCTTCCACCCCAAAGCCACCAATACCCTCAGATAAACCGATAGTTGCCGTTTCTTGCTACCTTGGACTTGCCAGATTTGTCTAGGATCCTGAATGATCCTATTCGTCACTCTCCTCAATGGTCTGCTATCCCTGCCAAACTTCCATCGGACTTTCCGAAATTTGATGGCAAGCCGAGAGACGACCCAAATAATCATGTCATGACTTTCCACTTATGGTGTTCATCCAAATCTCTCATGGATGACTCCATTGGTCTTCGTCTTTTTCAACGAACCCTTACAGGTTCGGCTATGAAGTGGTACATTGAACTACCTCATCCTGGTACTTCCAGCACTTCTACTGCTCCAGTTGCTTCACATGCGGCTGATGGTGTGATTGGGACTGCTCATACTCACTCACATTCTGTGACAACCACAACCCCTAAACCCACCTCTTCTAATGTTCAGAATGCCCCGTCTCCTATTCCTCCCGCCAGTAAAACCTCTGAAGTAAACGTTGTTCAATCTACGCCGACCGGTAAGACTAAATCAAAGAAAGGGAGAGGCAAGAATAAGGGGGGTAAAAATAATAATCCAACCGAACCAACTACGAATTCTCCTGTTGATGAGTGGGACAAACGTAAACCACAGTATCCTTGCCTTATCTGCGGTGACAATCACTATACAAAGGATTGTCCTCGACGTGTCGAAGTTTCTAAGTTCCTTCAAGGAATGCCAAAACCACCTACGCCGATTGTCTTGTCTCAACCCTTCCCGTCTCAGCAACAGGCCTCGTTGGTCATCCATCACCAACCTTCTACTTCTACCACATCATATGTTTTGATGTGCACTGGTGATTCTAAAAAGAATGACGTTGCAATTGCAACTAGAGCTAAAGACTATACTCCTTCTAAGGAGAAAGTGGACAATTTACCTCCTGATCTGGTACAAGCCTCTCCACCAAATCCACCTACAAACGGTCCTCTTCATCTCGAACGACTGAGTCTTGATACAGTCTTATGACCCCCTAAAGGTGTTGTTTGCAAGTCGGCTTTCAATCCTCACGCTCGTGCGGCCCAGAACTACAGTATTGTAGAAGATCTCGCCCAAGCACCTTCAGCGATGTCTGCCCTTGAATTCCTTTAGTCTTGTCCTACGCAACAAAGGGCTCTATTGAAAGATATAGGCGGAATCGATCCTACAGATTCGAACTTAATAGTCTTTGACTTGGACGACCATGTTCCAAGGTTACCCCCTCAGCTAGCTTTTCAGATACAAGTTATTGTCGTGGATAAGAGCATTTGTCGGACAGTTGTTGATGAGGGGGCCTCTACATGCGTAATGTCTCTTACTTGTTGGAAAGCCATTGGCTCTCCTCCATTAACGGAATCACAAAACACTTTGAAAGCCTTTAATGGCTCTGGTTTTAAGCCTTATGGTGTTCTTTCTTCGTTGCCTGTCACTCTAGAAGGTAAGACCATCCAAGTTGAAGTGGAAGTTTTTTATTCTCATTTAGATTATAATCTTCTTCTTGGTCATAGCTGGGTAGATTCTATGCGCGCTGTTGTATCGACGCTTTTTTGAGTCTTACGATTTCCTCACCAGGGAAGAGTTGTTACTGTTGATCAACTTGCCTTCTTTAATTCCAATACTCGCATGGGGAACGTACCATTCATAGCTAAAACCCCTCCGGGTTACGAGAATGTTGGAGTCAGTCTTTTGAAAGACTCATCATTAATGGGTACTTTTCCCATACCACCACCACCCGATATTCTACGCCTGTCAGTTGCTTCAATTAATATGATCTCTGCCATTCCTTAAGAACTTCCTGTGTCTGTTGACCCTTGTCTGGTCCTTGATCTTGGAGATCATGCTCGTTTCGATGACGTTATGCCGTTAAGTCCGGTTGAGTCTGCTTATCATGCGATTCAATCGGCAACACCTTCTACACCTTCTCTTGAGGAGTTGTCTCCTAATCCTTTTCACGTTGTATTTCCCACTGACGAGATGATCATGTCCATCATGGTTGATACACCTTGGGATGATGGGAATCATCGTTCCATACTGTTTCTAGAACAACATACTCTTGAGAATTATCAACGGATTTCGACTCCGTCGACCGTTGTTGTCACAATGACCATTCCCGGATCCACAAGAGATGTGTTTGCGGAAGGGAACCTCAGTAATATTTCTCCCACGATACCCATTGATATTTCAATTAAACCTGGGATTATTGAAAATGTTCACATTGGAGCTTCGTGTTCTCCAGAGGAAATTGTTACCTATACTGCTTTGTTCAAGGAATTTTGTGATATTTTTGCTTGGAGTTATGAAGAGATGCCAGGTATCGACCCGTCTATCATTGTGCATGAGATAAAAACTTACCCTGGAGTTAAACCACTACGACAGCGCCTCCGTCCTATCCATCCACGTAAAGCGACAGCCATTAAACTCGAAGTTGAAAAACTTCTCAAAGCCAGTTTTATTTACCCTGTGGCTCTGACAGAGTGGGTTTCCAACCCCGTACCGATTGATAAGAAAGGTGGTAGTATACGTGTCAGCGTCGATTATCAATATATTAACAAAGCCTCTCCCAAGGACAACTTTCCAACCCCGTTCATCGATCAGATCGTTGATGTTTGTGCCGGTAGTGAAATCTTTTCTCTCATGGATGGATTTTCCGGTTTTAACCAGATTAACATCACTCCTGAGGACCAACATAAAACCGCTTTTATTTGTCCTTGGGGTACTTTCGCCTACAGAAAACTTCCCTTCGGTCTTAAGAACGCAGGTGCAACATTTCAACGTGCCATGTATTATGCATTTCACGATATAAAGCATATTGTTCAACCTTATTTGGACGATTTTCCAGCTCATTCTTTATGCCGAGTCGATCACCCTATTCATCTCCGTGCAATTTTCGTTCGTTGTCGATTCTATCACATTCGTCTAAATCCACATAAGTGTGTCTTTTGCATAGAGTCCGGCCGTCTTCTCAGTTTCATTGTTTCACGTCAGGGAATCCGGGTAGATCCTATTAAGGTTGAGGCGATCCTCAATATTCCACCTCCTTCTTCACTACGCCAGTTACAAAGTTTGCAGGGGAAAGAGAAATTTCTTCGTCGTTTCATCCCAAATTATGCAGAGATTACTCGTGGTTTCACACGCCTTTTAAGGAAAGATTTCGAGTTTGTTTGGGATAAAATTGCCAACAATGATTTCAAAGCTTTAAAGGTATCCCTAACTAAGGCTCCTCTTCTTTTCCCTCCCGATTATAGTTGAGATTACTTTCTTTTTTTGGCTGCTTCTGAGTATACCATCGGCATGGTCCTTGTTCAAGAGGATGATAACCATGATGAGCATGTTATATATTACTTGAGTAGAATTCTATCATCAACAGAATTTAAGTATCAACATGTTGAGAAACTGGCTTTGGCTGCTATTCAAGCAGTGCAACGTTTTCGTCATTACATCCTCACCAGAAAAACTACCATGATTTCACATTGTAACCCCATGCAACATATATTGACATGTCAATTGCTGGGGGGCAAGTACTCCATGTCGATTTTCATTCTCCAGGAGTTCGACTTGGAATTCGATCGCGCCACGTCGAAGAAATCCCTAGTTTTTGCTGAGTTAATTTGTGATTTACCCCACTCTGCCATGGAAAGTGTAGCAGTGGATTCGTTACCTGACGAGTCACTTTTCATTATCAGTACAAATGATATTTGGTACGGAGATATCATTATATATCTCCAAACTCAAACTTTCTGGTCCTCCTTGTCCAGTAATGAACGACATCGTATACGTTATCAGGCTTGCCAATACATTATCCTCGGCGATACTCTTTACTGTCGAGGCATTGACTCTGTCTTTCAACATTGTTTGACTTTTGAAGAGGCTGAGAAAGTTTTGAATGATTTCCATTCAGGAGTGTGTGGCGATCATATGTTTGGGTATGCTACTGCCCAGAAGTCTTTGTTTAATGACTGCATTACTACTATTCAAAAGTGTCATGCTTGCCAGACCTATCAATAGAAGATTCGGTCGCATCCTGCTCCCCTTCATCCTGTAGTCTCAGTAGGTCCTTTTGCTAAATGGGGCATTGATTTCATGACATGTCACCCTCACTCGGCCGGGGGGCATGGCTATATTATTGTAGCTGTTGATTATTTTACAAAGTGGGCCGAGGCAATGCCGACATTTGATAATACTGGGAGGATTGCAACGTTATTTCTTTTTAACCATGTCATCACTCGTTTTGGTGTCCCTCAGGCTATTGTTACCGATCACGGTAGTCATTTTCAGAATTATATGATTTTATAACTTACATAGAAGTTGGGCCTTCGTCATGATAGCTCAACACCTTATTATCCACAGGCTAATGGCCAGGTCAAATCTATAAATAAGGTTCTCATAACTATGATTCGACGGATGATAGGAATACATAAGACTAGCTGGCACATGATGTTGTTTTCGGCATTGTGGGCCTATCAGACATCTGTTAAGTCTGTTACGGGATTTACACCCTTTCGATTAGTTTATGGCATGGAAGCCATTCTGCTGATAGAATGTGAAATACCTTCTTTGAAGCTAGCTGTTGAGCTCTTACCCAATACCTCTACCGAAGAAGAATGTCTGTTGTATTTGATGCAATTAGACGAGACCCGACGTGATGCCACTTTAGTAATAGAAGCCCAAAAGAAACGCGTTAAGGCACAATATGACAAGCATGTCAAGCCTCGTGTTTTCTCTGAAGGTGATCTTGTTCTTCTGTATGAACAAGATAAAGATGTCCTAGGAGCTGGGAAATTTGAAGCTATGTGGCGTGGTCCCTATATTGTCAGCAAAGTTTTGGAAAAAGGAGCGTATGAGCTAGTTGATTATGATGGTGTGCCTTTGAGTGAACCCAGAATTGGGTTGTACTTAAAAAAGTACTATGCATAAGTTATTTGTGCATGAGTGCTTGTATTTTATGTATCATACTGCGTGTGTGTGCTACTTTAGTTTTGCTTTTGACGTTATCTGGTCTTTTCCCTTACGTGACGTTATGTTTGATTTCCAGATGTCGGAGTATTCACTACCTTATATTGGCTTCGCTGATGGAGCTAGCCACAGAACTCAGAACCTAGCTTCCGCTGCTTGGGCAATCTATGCCCTGACAAATGAACTCATATCTCTACGAGGTATATGTCTTGGCCGAGCAACCAACAATATCGCCAAGTATAGTGCCATTGTTGAACTATTGGTTGATGTTATTTCTCTTGGAATTCGTCACTTGGTTGTCCAACTTGACTCGTAGTTGGTAGTACTACAGCTCAGTAATGTATATTCTATTCGAAGTCCTACTTTATTAAGAGTATATTTGGGAATTCGCCTCTTGGAACGATATTTTCAACACATTGAATATCAACACATTCCTAGAAGTCTTAATACATTGACAGATGTTTTAGCTAATTATGTATTGGACAGGCATTTGAACAATTTATAAAATCAAACACATTAAAATGTACACATTGTAAAGTAAGTCGGTAGAAACCATGTATATATATATATATAACGATCAAAGTTTGTTTTTTACAAAATGGTTGTCCGAAGACCAAAATATCAAAAATGGAATCTCATGGCTTCTACAAAATGACATCACTAATGATGTTCACGATAACATGCTAAGGTCCTAGAAACTCTGCGGAGCAGTTGCCCCATAGAGGCAGAGACTCCCGTAGTGTGACGCTGATCGTGTCATGGAATCTCCTCCAGGGGCATCTCTGGAACATCTTCCATAAGGCCCTCTAAGTTTTGCTCCACTGTCAAGTAGTCCTCGGCATACTGCGGAATTGCTACTGCTGCCTCTCCTCGACGCTGAACCAGAGAACTATCAGCAAGTCTATATGCTCCAATGTCTATGTTATCAACAAAATTTTGGTGTTAGTCTTCATATCAATCTATAAACAAAAAAAAAATTTAAATATATTTCAAATACAAAAACATTTAAAAAATTAAAATCGGTGTACTTCTTACCGAGCTTTCCCCATTGTGTATCCTCAGGTAGGGCAAGGTCTGGATCGCCACATAAATCTAGGCTAGCATAGGCATAATCCTCTATCATCAGCACCTGGCCTTGAAGCCAGTCGAAGAAATGATCGTCATATCTGACGATAGGCCCAGCCACATGACGGGCCATGAGTTGGCACCATCGTAACATCCTTGGGTCTCTGGGACCCGAAAACTACCAATCTGCCTAAAGCCTAAATACCGGGACTCTCTCGCAGAAGAAGGACACCAAAAGAGATCCATACCCGAACTGCTTTAGATTTCCACGCCTGCATTTGGTCAGTTGTTTCTTAAGATTGCGTAGAACTGCATCAGCCCAGTTGAAGACCCGGGGCTCAGTACACTCGATGGCATACTGAAAGTAGCTCTGCAGAGACATGTGTGGGGCAACACATCCTGCCATCCAAGCGATAGTGAAGAGAATGGTACGGAGAGTTATATCAGTCACTCCCCAAATGGCCACCTTTCCTTTCTGACGTTCAGCTTCAGGCACATAGTACTGGGTACAATATTCACTCATTGTCAAACCACCCCTTCGGTTACCGGTCAAACTGACGTAGGACCCCCGTCTAGACAACCCAGTCAAGAAATAGATATCCTCGATATCTATGGTCAAGGTGTGAACTCCCACGTTGAAGACTTGTTGATCCGGGTCCCACATTCGAATCAAGTATTCTAGCATTCGCACTTGGGCTCTCATGCCCAGGATTCGGAAATACTTCAGGAGACTGCAATATCTTAAAGCGGAAATTGTTTGAGGGTGATTCTCGGCATTTGTATTGTCTTCCTCGTGTTCCCGTTCTCTCCATTCGAGCACCATAATGATAGTTATTAACCTGCATGGCAACCATGTAAAGATAATTAATAATCTAAAACATGAGGAAAATTGGTTCTATTGGCTAAATATTACGCAATTGTTTGAGCGTTGCGCTATTCGCAGGTGGTTTATAATGCACAGTGAGAACTTCTCACACTCTACCTTAAGTCCACCTACGAGAATGAGGACTTCTCTTAGGCCCCGTATGGGTAGCCTGCGAGAATCCTCCTTCACGCATAGGGTTTCAAAAACTAGCTTAAAACTTGAATTTTAACCAATTAAATCATAAATTTAAACCATGAAAGGCTAGGGAATGGAGAGCTTACCAGTTTGATCCAGACGGCTCGTGGAATGATGCCCCGAAGCTCCTAAAAATAGACAATGAAGGTATAGGGTAAAATGGGATTTTTTGCTCTCAAAGTGGTAAAATGGTAAATGATATGGTAAATATGTTATAAATTCATTTTTATTACTTTTCTACTATATAAAAAGTGGGTTTTTTCATATTTATTCATTATTAACCCTAATTGTTAATGAGAAAATGAGCAGAATACTTTGCAGGTATGGAACATTAAGGGTTATGGACGATTCTTTCTATGGTGTGGTATATTTTTTATTGTTTTTCTATGGTTTTGATATCAAACCTTGAGCGTTTTTTGTCCGTTCTAACGCTTGCCAAAAACATAAGAATGTGATCGAGCGTTGTTTTATCCCTTTTCTGGGATCGTTGTGGTCACATGAAAAAGGAACCCCCCTGGAGTTATCTTTAAGCTCTTTTCAGACTCACTAAACAGGAAAAGATTGCCGAGCGACCTTGCTATTTTCACACTCGAGAAAGTATTTGAAGTATGCATCCTTTGAGCGATAGTTTAACCCTTTTTCGGTCTCGTGGGATTATTGTACGAAAAAGGAACTGAGAGAGTTCTCTTTTTAGTGTTTTTCCAATCTCTATAATCTTGAAAAAAACCTTCGAGTTTGCTATCTCTGGACTCGTTAAACAAACATTGACAGACCTGTAATGGGACCGAGCCACTCCTTATTAGGGTTCGTTAAATATACTCTGAGGGACTCGTCCGAAGGATGAACTTATATCAACAAGCATATGTGATCCTCTTCAATCTTGCATAAAAATAAAGAGGTACTTGCCAGAAATGGTGGGGGAAAATTTGGGAAAGGGATATGTTTCATCTTTGTGTTAATTGGCAGTAAGAGTCGCTCTTGAACATGACACTCTCTATTCATCATTTGAATCCGGTTTGGGTAATCCATTTGTCTCTCATTCGATTTACTACAAGATCATTTCTTTGTGTCGTATTTGAGTCAATGCTGCCAAATCATTGATCGTGTCATTCATATGTTCAAGAGAAGTCCACATAAAACCTATATTGAGTCGGCCATCTGCAGTTATCCATTCCTTTCATGTTGGCCTTCCCTGTGTCCAAAGTTCAATTGTAACATGCTCTGTTTCACTTTCAAACTCTGTTACTCATTTAGTGTCATTGATGGGGGATACATTAAGGCCCTCCTGTGACGAGTCTTGTTCCGTCGACATCAACACATTATCCGGGATTAAGACTTAGAAATTATTTAGTACCTTGGAACTTGCATGCCTCAATGGAAAGTTTCCTCGCTTTCGACAGTGGATTCACATCATTGGCCCCTGATCGAAAGATTCCGTCGATTGTTCGACATCAGCTCATTTATTCACAATCGATGGTTTGTACTTTAGTACCTTGGGATTCATTGAAATCAATGGTGATTTCCCTCGCACTTGTTAATGGTTGCATCAATGACCGGTAATCAAGTGGTTTCTTCCATGTTCGACTTCGACACATGTAATCACATGGTCAGATTCGTACTTCAGGTGATGAGGTTGAAGACCCTGGATATTATCTTTGTAATCCAGGTTGCGATGGAGTATGTATAATTTGCGACACATAGATCCACTATGTATGTTTTGTGGCTATGTCGTCTTAACTGAAAATTTGTCGCATAGATCCACAATGTATTCATGTGGCTATGCTATATTATGACTGCATGGATCCACAGTGTATGATTGGTGGCCATGATATTTGTTTATGATGTCATCAGTCTATGATCTGAGTATGGGAATGCCTACCTCAGAAGGGATATTTATTATATTATGTCGATGCTTGGATGTTTGCAGGTTTTCGATTAGATGTGCTCTTGGTTCTTGATACACACATGCAGCTTACAAAGTCCATCCACTGTCACTGATTCCACTCTCAGACTTTGGGGGGCATTCTGTTATCCACAATTTTGGTCATTGTGATGATTTTATGATGATGTCATGATGATTAAAAATCAAACTCTTCAATAAGAATACTTTCCTGAGAAAAGTTGCACTTGTCTGTTTCCAGAAACTATATTTTTCAAGAGGTTTGCAGGCTGCCTATATACTTGCCTACAAGAATGCCTGATTCTCGCAGGCTGCATTGAGCTAGGGTGTGAATAGTTCACACTGTAATAAAGGCCAGGGTGTGAACATCTTCTTAAAGGGGAAAAAGACGAAGTTCTCGAGCCTTCTAGAAGAGAATCTTCGAGAAGAATGAGTTGGCTAACGAATGGTTGTTCAAGAACTGACATTCCAGATATCTTGGGATCATTTCCTATCCAAGTAACTAAATTATCTTCTCCTATATATTGAAGAGATTACTCATTGGAAAGGTTAGAAGCAAGCTAGCAAGAGATTGATTCGAGAATTTTTGGAAGCCTATATGAAGGATTGATGCTACAACAACAAGAGACTACAGCAAGGTCATCACAAGTGGTTGATTTTCTTCATGCATGAGCAAGTGTGTGTGTCAGAACTAGGATCCATCGAAAGGAGACCTACTACATCAAGGCTCAGGTTGTAATTTTCTCTTTCAATTAATTCAATACAGTAATATGTCCCTTTCCCATAAATATGATGTCTCTTTATTACATAATTCCTTGATCATGTGTATAGAATAGATATTGAATATATTAACTTGCCTATATTCTGATTGGTTTGTACTGCTGCGATCTGAATGGTGCAAGAGCATTGGAGTATAAGCTTGGAACAACATAGACATAAGGAAAGTGTTCACAAGGTATGTCTACAATCCTTATCTCTTAGTTCATTCAATGGGCTAGATCTAGGGAAAGAGTAGTATTCTGTTCTGTTTTGTTCTAGATCCGAGTGGATCTAGGGAGATCGGTTCGTGTCTGCACTTACGGATTAATCCTGAAACACAGTCCCACCAGCATTCCTTCTTGAGTGGTTCCTTAAGTCTCTGGTCCCACAATTATCCAAAGACGTCGCAACTTCTGGAGTTTTCTCCGAAGAAGATGCCATCATGAGGGCTCAACAGTTTGAGCACATTTATTCTCAGTCTGGTTTATTATACAACATCCTGCCGGATGCACCAAGATCGATACTGAATAAAACTAGACAGAGAGTTGGACCACATGCCGACGGTATCGTTGGTTTAGCACAAACCAAGCCCGCTAAGCAATTGACAAAACAATTGCAACAATTATCTATCCAACACTCAGCTACCAGCCAGACTACTGCTTTGGATGCTCCTCCTACCCAAACATTGGAAGTACACTCCGTGCAGTCGACGAACCTAAAGGCCACCCAGCAGCCCAAAGGGAAGAAAAAACAACGAAATAAGGGTAAGGGGGAGAAAAAACCCACTGATAATGCTGGCAAGGGCACCACAGAAAAATGAAAGGTGAGGTATCCGTGCAACTTGTGTGCGGAAGACCACCCGACCCATCTTTGTCTTTGACTTACAGAGGCCCAAAAGTTTGTCACACAGCAACAACAAGCCATGTTGACTAATCCCTTTCAGCATGGAAAAAATTTAACTCAAGCCTCTACAAGTGCAGAAGGGGGCAATCAAGAAACCTACCCTCCTCCAAACAATCACTCATCCGTGAACGTATATATGGTTAGGGGTGATGCTTTCATAACTACTAGAGTGCATGACTATAGTAAACCAAGCACTTCTGAGAAGGGTAAAGAATTTGAACTCCCATCTCTTCCTCTACAGATAGAGAAGACATTGGGAGAAACAATGACATGCATTCCAAAGGGTGCATTTAAGAAATCTTCTCACAACCCAAACGCAAGGGCCGCCCAGAATTACTCTATGGTGGAGGATTTATCACAAACCCCTTGTGTGATGTCTGCTTTGGAGGTCCTCCAAAGCTTCCCTGCTCAGAGGAAAGCCTTGTTAACTGCTTTAGGCTCTACTGAGACTTGTAACCCGAGTACCATCATGTTAGATACAACTGACTTAAAACCTCGTCTGCCTTACCACGTAGCATTTCAGATAGTAGTGGCTCATCCCACGAAAACTTTTACACGCAATATCTTTCGCACGGTGGTCGACGAGGGTGCTTGTACATGCGTTATGTCGTTAGCATGTTGGAAGGCCATTGGCCATCCCACTTTGTCTCCATCAGCTACTCTCCTCACTACTTTTGACGGTCGTTCTTTCCGACCACATGGAATCATTCCTTCTTTCCCTGTGCAGTTAGGAGGGAAGACTATGTGTGTCAAAGTAGAGGTATTCGATGCTCCCCTCGACTATAATCTCTTGTTAGGACAGAGTTGGACTTATTCTATGCAAGCTATGGTTGCTACAGTTTTATAAGTGTTGTTGTTTCCACACGAGGGTCAGATAGTAACCATCGATAAATTGTCCTTCTCTAGACCTGACCCAGCTTTGGGGGCATCCACGGTTCCCATGATTGATAATCCTCAACCTGGTGTCGTTAACGTAGGAGTTGGTTTGTGCCCATCCTTGATGGGTACCTTCGATTACCCACCTCCTCATGACGATGTCAAGTTTATATCTAGCCACCACAAGGTTGAGATTTTTCAAGTTTCGTCGTTCTGTATGACTTACTTTGAGGATCCTTGGATTCTTCCTTCCCCATTAGCCATGATGGATGAGACAAGGCACCTCGGCATGTCCATGCCTTTGTCGACCGCTAAAGTAGCGTACTCTTTAGTCCAGCAAGATTCAGTTAACTCTGATCCGACTCTCGCACAAGAGTTAGATCCACTTCTAGAGCCTATTTGGGCTCAGGGTTCTCTCACCAACACCAATTCGTTAGACTTAGTCTTTCCTTCTGACGAAGCAGTAATCGAAGCAATGACTAGTCTGAAAAAACCTTGGGAAGATCTTCATCACAGATCATATTTCCTCCCAGAGTTAAGCCGAATCAAGGCAAAAGAATTCACTATCACCATGATGGGAGATCAACCATGTCCTATTAATCTCTTAGCTACACAGGAAATTTATGTTGAGGGAAATATGGCGACTATCACTGAAACTATACCTATAAACATATCCCAAAACCCCGACGTCATGGAGAATGTCTTTGTCGGGGAAGATTGCTCCTCTGAAAAGATTCAAATTTATACGGATCTTTTCAAAGAATTCCACGACATTTTTGCCTAGTCTTATGAGGAAATGCCAGGTATCGATCCAAAAATAGTTGAACATGAAATCATAATGTATCCTGATGTCAAGCCTGTTCGACAAAAAATTCGTCTAGTCAATCATAAGAAAGCAATAGCCATTAAGCTTGAGGTTGAGAAATTGCTCAAGGCAGGTTTCATTTATCCTATTCATTTGACTCAATGGGTGTCAAACCCCATGCCGGTCAATAAAAAACAAGGCACGATTCGTGTATGTACCAATTTTCGTGATTTGAACAAGGCATGTCCAAAAGATAATTTTCCAACCCCATTCATTGACCATATCATTGATGAATGTGTCAGTTGTAAATCATTTTCATTCATGGATGGTTTTTTGGGATATAATCAAATCCAAATCAAACCTGAAGACCAACACAAAATGGCATTCATTTGTCCGTGGGGTACAGTCGCCTATCATAATATGCCTTTTGGCCTAAAAAATGTTGGAGCCACTTTCCAGCAGGCCATGTCTTTTGCGTTTCATGACCTCAAACATATAGTCGAGGCCTATCTAGATGATTTAGCATCATTCTCTCGCAAGCAAAAGGATCATCCTACGCACCTCAGACTAATCTTCGAACGTTGTCGCTACTTCAGGATTTGCTTGAATCCCAACAAGTGCAGTTTTTGTGTCACGTTGGGATGCTTGTTAGGTTTCATGATATCAACAATAGGGATCATGGTCGATCCTTTTAAGGTGGAGGCAATAATCCAGTTGCCCCCCCCCCACGCAGAATCTTACAACTTCAAAGTCTTCAAGGCAAGAAGAACTTCTTACGACGCTTCATCGCCAACTATGCCGAAATCACCAAGGGCTTTATGCGTTTACTGAAGAAAGAGGTTCTCTTTTTCTTGGATGAAGCCACTCAATGCTCTTTTGATGCATTAAAACATGCCCTCACAACCGCACCTCTGCTACGGCCACCTAATTATAACAAAGATTTCTTATTATATCTGGCTATCGCAGAGTCAACCATAGGCATGGTTTTAGTTCAGGAAGATGATTCATTTTCAAAATACGTGATCTATTACCTAAGCCAAGGCCTCGTAGGACCGGAACTTAATTATTCCCATCTCAAAAAACTTGCGTTGGCAGCAATTCATGATGTTCAATGGTTCCATCACTATGTTATGTTTTGTAAGACCACCTTCATTGTTGTCGTGAATCCATTCCAATACATGTTGACACGACGAGTTATAGGCAAAAAAATCAGTAGATGGATGATCATCCTCCAAGAATTTGACTTAGACTTCGTTCCAACAAATTCCAAGAAGTCATTGGTCTTTGTAGAACTTATTTTGGAGATTCCGGTTGAGTCAGGTGATGTTGTGCCTGAGGAATCGCCTATCCGGGGGGATATGTTTTTTATTTAATCTTCAAACCCCTAGTATGGAGATATACTGATATATCTCTAGAATTTGAAGTGCCCCACCTCTGCTTCTCGTGATGAGCATCGGAGGATACGCCATCATACTAAGAATTATCTCATACTTGATGATACGTTGTATCAGAGCGGTGTAGACTGCATCTTGCGTTGATGTCTCACTCATGAGGAGGCCGTCATAGTGCTCAACGATTGTCATACTGGAGCTTGTGGTGGTCATTTATATGGGTTGGCAACAACCCAAAATATTTTATGAGCAGGTTACTTCTGGCCCACACTTATCAAAGATTGTATCGAATCGGTCAAGAAGTGCCATATGTGCCAAGTATTCTCACGGAAGATGAGGGCACATCCCGCTCCTATGTTTCCTGTCATCACAGTTGGTCCCTTCACTAAGTCGGGGATTGATTACACTACATGCAACCCCCCGTCAGCAAGGGGGTACCGCTATATCGTCGTAGTTGTTGGCTAATTCACTAAGTGGGTCAAAGCTATGCCAACATTTAAAGATGATGGAGAGACTGCAACTCTCTTCTTATTCAACCATATTATAGCATGGTTCAGCATCCCAAGAGAAATTGTCATTAACCATGGCAGTCACTTTCATAACCAAATGATGTCTGAATTAACATCAAAGCTTGGGTTACGGCAGGAACATTCATCACCTTACTACCCCCAATCCAATGGGTAGGTGGAAGCTGTAAACAAAACTCTTAAAACGATTCTATAGCGAACTATCAACTCAACCAAGTCAAACTGGCATTTGATGTTATACTCGACATTATGGGCCTACTGAACATCAATTAAGACTACAACTAGTTTCTCACCTTTCCAACTCATTTATGGGCTGGAGGCAGTCTTTCCCATCGAATGTCAAATCCCATCTCTGAAATTGGTAGTACAATTATTTCCAGACACTTCTCCACTTGAAGAACGGTTAGTACACCTTGAGTAGCTTGATGAGAAGTGTTGTGATGTGGCCCTGGCCAACAAGTCTCATAAACATAAGGTCAAGTGTCAATATGATAGGTCCATTCATCCTCGGATTTTTTCTGAGGGTGACCTTGTCCTGGTCTATGACCAAGACAAGGACCCGCTGGGGGAAGGAAAGTTTAAACCCATGTGGTTCAGACCCTTCATTATCAAAGAGGTATTAAAATAGGGCATTTATCGTTTGGTCGATTTTGAATGGAAT
>JZKD02S1557216.1:835798-876318 GCA_000966675.3 Picea glauca
ACTCATAGAAAGGTCATTGTGGGTAACTTTTTGTAACATATGTATAGTCTTTGTACTATTACTTTTTTACATTTCTTTTAAAAAGTGTTATGGATGTGTCATTGATGTTATCTTTTGTCAATATGGCAGATGTCAAGTGAGTCCGAGGTGTTCGTTGGGTATGTGGATGGTGCTAGTCGACACACGCGGAGGCTTGCCTCTGCGGCTTGGGTAATCTTTACACCACAAGGTCAGTTTTTATCTTTTGGAGGTATATGCTTAGGTGACACCACAGATAATGTTGTTGAGTATAGTGCATTTATGGAGTTGATTCGTGACACATTGTCATTGGGTATCTCTCATCTCTGGGTCTATCTAGATGCTCAACTGGTTGTGTCACAGCTAAACAGAATATACCGGGTTCATGATCCAACTTTACACCACCGATTCGTTAGGGTACGTCTCTTAGAACGCAACTTTGATTATATTACATATTTTCATGTTCCTAGGAGATTAAACCATATCATAGATACCCTAGCTAATCAAATTTTAGATTGGCATCTTGCCCACATATAAAATATCATGGACATAAATAGGTAAATAATTTTTTTCACACATAATCCATAAGACACAAAAAAGATAAAAACCATATATAGACATCATTAAATCCTTAGAGTACATAGATGGATGCAAGCACCTGAAAAATGGGAACAATAACGAGTCATCGAGATTATGACCTCAAAAAATATATACAACAAGGTGCTCGTGGCACATAAAAATTCTAAAGTCTGTTCAGGGCCTATGGGCCCTATTATAATCATCTACTGCATGGGCTAAACACCTAAACAAATGGACCCATGTTCGAGGTGCCCCCACAACATGAGGCTGCATGGATGGCGGCAGGTCCTCTATCTCTGCCATTGGGACTGTACGAGTGAGCACAATAAAGTTTCACTCAATTCACCTAAGGACCCTCTCGGCCTCCGGTGCTAGGAGGTTACCTGCTACTGTTTCTCCCCCAGTGGCGGCAGCTGCGGCTTCCAGCCGTGGGTGATGCCTATTTTGTGCATAGTCGATAGGTCGCATGGGTCCCACATCTGCATGCAATAAATGTTCACCCATCAAATACTCTGGCATACAAAAAATGATATATATAACAAAAAGACATAAAAATTACATATGAAAATAACAAAAAAAAACTACAAAGGTGGAGACTTACCCATCTCCCCTCGCTCCTCACCAAGAGGTACGGGTATCTCTGGATCTCTAGAGAAGTCTATCCCCGCATATGGGTAGTCCTCGATAGCAGGGATCTGTCATGACATCCAAGCAAAAAAGACATCGTCGAAGGCCTCAACGGTCCTTCCACCACCCTGTTGCGGCAGTAGAATTGCCCATCTGCACACTGAGGGGAAAGAGGCCAGATGTCCTCGTACTACAACCTGAGGACTGAAGCACAAAACTCTCTAAAAAATGAACGAACACAAGATAGTCTCAAACTTGAAGTTTCTCTGTGTCCATTCTTGGCAATCTATCAATTTCCTCTTCATACACTCCAACAGTGTGGTGCTCCAATAAAAAAATTGTGCATTCATGCACTGGATAGCACAATTCATCTGTGTGCGCGAAGCCTGACGCATGACTTCTGAGCCGGTAATCTACCCAATAAGCAACAAGATAGTCTGTAGTGCCAAGTTGGTAATATTGCTAATAGGCACCTGGGAACCTCTACGATTGGTCCCAGCCTCACAGTACTCAGCTACCAATTTCGAGATCTTGCTCGGCCCTGTAGGAAAAGTATGGAAGTTGACTGGTTCCCGTCTCCTTGAGAGGCCAGTCAGAAAGTAAATTTCCTCGGTGGTGGGCACCAAGGATTTCCCCTCTAGCATGAACGTCTCTGCATCAGGGTGCCAGTAATCAATCAAGGCATTTAGTAGCCTTGGTTGCATGTGCATAAATGGACATAAAAATAATTTGAGCACACCGCACTACATCAGCACAGCCACAACATTCAGATCTGCAGCAACCAACTCACTGATTGCCTCATGCTCCCTTTCCCTCCACTGGACATACATCCTGCCAACACAACAAGGCAAAGGAGGGTCAATACTTCTTTTCATTGGCTTTTCCATCAATTAGGGGGGGTACACGCAGTATGTCAAGGTGACAGTCACATGTACACGCATGCAGGATTTGTTCTGCATGTGTTTACATGTGGGTTGTCTCTAGACATCCCATGTGTACCTAGGTCTGACCTTTTTGAAGTCAACTCCCACCCAAAAAATAACTTAAATGATTAAATTGAAGTATTGAATAGCTAGATAAGGGAGTTTGTACTTACTTGGTCCAAGCAGAAGTTTGTTTCGTCCACCGTAGCTCCCGGAATCACGATCTTTGGCAAAGGGGGTCTTTTGGCTACAGAGTCAATTTCCAAATCAGCAATGGTGATAATGAGCTGCCAGCTTCTATTTATAGACTTTTTGGCCTCTTTTTGTCACTTTTTTGGCCCCCCTTATCAGTTTCTTTATACCAAAAACCATTTAGAGTGATCCAGGAGTTATATGGGATGGATTTGATCAGGTATTGGAACAATTTTTTTTAAGTTTCAAAAAAATATTGATGGTCCATAAAAAAAATTTAATTTTTCAAAAATCAACTTGAGCATATAGGGTAGGATATCACCGCAACTTTTGCATCTCGTTGCCTTTTTATTATGCTATAGGATCGATCCCATCAGGTTGTGACACAGAACCATCATATATGCTCTATAAGTGTCACGACTTGGTGGCAGAGCTTACCAAAACATGGATGCCCTAGGTAGGTCCTGGTTGCATTATGGTGTCCATGCCATTTGTCAAAACACTATAGGCTCGGGAGTCTGTATAGTCTTTCCTGAATATGAGTTTGAGACTCATTTTCATGAGTCTTTTTTCACTCTTTGTCTTACCCTCAGGACTCCAAAACAATAACGGGTCTCCTTTTAAGCCCTTTTCAGACCCTATAAAAATGAAAAGATTGTCGAGCGATCTTGTGATCTTTCACACTCGTTAAAGTGAAATTTGAAGTCACATCTGTCCGGTGGTAGTTTACCCTTTTTTGGTCCGGACGGTCAACTGTACGAACAAAGGTATACTCTATCGAATTCCCATTCTTTAGAAGAGTATTCTCAAGTATAATTTTATTCCTTTTTCGGGCCAAAGGGACTAAATTTACGAAAAATAAACCCCCACGGAGTCCATAGTTAATCTCTTTTCAAACTCCCTAAAATTGAAAAGATAATCGAGTGACCTTATTCTTTCACACTCGTTAAATTGGTCCAAAAGAATATTCCTGACGGAGTCCATAGTTAAGCTTTTTTCAGACTTCTTAAAAATGAAAAAATGGCTGAGTGATCTTGTCCTTGTCACACTCGTTAAAATGGTTTTGAATTGACGTCTAATCGGTGCTAGTTTATCCCTTTTTCGAACCGACTAGACTAATTGTCGAAAAATGTACACCATTGGAGTCTCCTTTTATGTTTTTTCAGACTCTCTAAATATGAAAAACCACCGAGCTTACCTTCTCTGGGCTCGTTAAACTTACATCGAAGGACATTACCATTGTGTGTTCTATCAACTGCATTTGCATACCTTATCCATCAGCCTTGTGACAGTTTT
Organism: Picea glauca; assembly: GCA_000966675.3. Classification (NCBI taxonomy): domain Eukaryota; kingdom Viridiplantae; phylum Streptophyta; class Pinopsida; order Pinales; family Pinaceae; genus Picea; species Picea glauca. The sequence continues at coordinate 839,434 of JZKD02S1557216.1, forward strand.
CCTCTGCATATTAACACCTTTGGCCGTCGGAGGATTTTTCCTGAGTATCATCTTACCAGAACATCAATATTGTCCTTGTTCCTTGAGCTTGTATGTTTGCAGTACCCATTCCTCCATTGTAACGTAAAATTCCTTTATTATTTTTCAAAACTTATCCAAAAAGAACAAAAAAAATCAAATATACCCCAAAAAGAGGATGGGAGAAGTATTTACTTTATTGGCAACATAATGAGTCACCCTTGGATAAAGCACATCTTTCTGTTTGATCATCAGACTATGGGCTTTAGTACGACCTTAGGAAGATTTTTCTCACTATATAGAGTTGTGTCCTCCACCGTTTGGTTACTCTTCCAAACATATGGAGAGTTTGCATTGCCTCCTGCTTCGTAGAGTTATGATTAACATATATGTTGCCTGAGTCTTATCACTTGTCCTGCTATTATCCAAGGGAATTTTGTCACCAAGCCTAAGTCAGCCCCTCTGCAATATGTCTCTTGTCCACATACTCGACCATCCTGAATGTCAAATCAATTCCTTGTTCGAAATCACTGAAGCTTCAGTCCGATCATCAAGATTATCAAGTCCATAACTGACGAGCCATCGAAGACCTCTGGATAGTGTAGTCATACACCCATATTACACTCCTACCTGAGTTTTATAATATTTTGAAGTTGTTGCTCAAGCTTTGAAGTACAGCCATCAGGCCGAATTAGCTTCTGGGAGATGGATACTCTATATGTATATCTTTTTGATTTCAAGATGTAGCTCCATTGTGTATTATTCACGGCTACTCTTTATAGTTATTTGACATGGATCTACAGTGTATTTGATTGGTAGACATGGTTCTATTTTATCCCGATCATGGGTATGCCTACTTCAGTGAGACATTTTTTATTTTGTAGACGACACCTCCTGGTTCCTGATTCTTGGGCTCACTCATTAAGCATATCAGTATAAATTGGTAAAAGATTGGTAATGTATTTCTTACCTATGTCCCCCCATTGGGAACCCTCAAGAAGAGATAATTCTATATCTCTTCGAAAGTCGAACCCAACATATGCATAGTCGTCGACCATGAGCATCTGATTCCTCACCAGTCGAAGAAAACATTGCTATATCTAACAATACGAACAGCTGCATTTCGTGCCATGAGGTCGACCCAACTCTTCATTCTCGGATCCTGTGGGGTAGGTATACCTCACTCTACCTATAAGCGCAAAAATGGGACCCTCTATAGGAAGAAGTATACCAAAATACAACCGTATCCAAACTGTTTCATCTCACCACTCCTGCACTTGGCCATTTGTTTTTTCATACTCTTGAAAACCCCTTAATACCAATTGAAAACTCGGGGCTCCATACACTCCAACGCATATTGAAAATTGCTCTGAAGAGATATATGGGGAGCTTCACTCTGTGCCATGTGTGTGATGGTATAGAGGATGGTCCATAGAGGCAAGTCTCAAACATCTCTTATAGCTACTTTATCACTATGCTTTTGAGTGTCTGGCACACAATGTGGACTGATATAGTGGTTCATAGGCTTGTTGCCTCCCCTGCTACTTGTAAGTGTTACTCGGAATCCACGACGAGATAGCCCGGTTAAGAAGTAGATATATTCGATATATATCGTAAGAATGTGAGAAACCACATGAAACACCTACTCGTTCACATCCCACATGTGAACTAGGTACTCAAGTAATATCAGTTGGGCCCTCACACCATGGATTTTGAATAATTTTATCAATCCACATTGTCGGAGGGCCATTATCATTCCTGGGTCATTCCCAACAAATTAGTCTTCCTCCTTGTGCTCTCTCTCTCTCTCCATTCCAACATTTTTACCATGGAAAACCTGCAATGGAACATTAAAGAGAGATTAACATTATTATCTTCTTCCCTAGAGATTTTTATTGACAAATTCATCTTTAAAAACTTTTGGGGTTGCACACGTCATAGGCCAGGGCATCTTCACAGTGCGGATTCATCATAGGCCAGCTGTAGGGCCACTTGCGACGATACTAGTTCATAGAAGGGACCGATATAGGGCACTTGGGATGACCTTTACGCATAGGTACCCTCAAAAACTTAACTCAAAATTCTATTTCTAACCAATGAAAAACAAATTTTAATCCATGGAACGTTGAAAGACATGAAAATTACCAGTTTTGTGGAGATAGTTCATCGAATGATCAACCGTGCCCTCCACAATCCATAGTGTAAAATTGAGGTAAAAGGGTTTTTTTTTAACAAGGTTTGGTTGAAATGACAAATGGAATAGTGAAATGGGGCTTTTACCCATTTTTATTGATTTATTCACTTTTTCATTTGTATTTTATAATATTCTAAATGTTTTATCTAAACCCTTTGTCTTAACGACTTTGCAAGTGTTGGTTTTTGCAAATAAAAAGTCTAGGAGTGAAACGTTGGACAATGATATGCTTTTTGGTTTGTTTTTAAACATTTGTCGCATGTACAGATCCTTTTAGATTTTTTCAGAAAAAAATCTGAGCTTAGTTTTTGTTTCTTCTTGTGCTCGTAAATCGTTGAGAATGTAACCCAATATACTTTTATCATTTTTTGAACTTGTAATGGTAACACAGAAAACGAAGCCAATGGACTATCCTTTAAGCTCTTTTCATGCTCCATAAAAATGAAAATATTTCTGAGCGACCTTGTTCTTTTCATGCTTGTAAAAGTATTTGAAGAAAAAGTTTGATGAGCGGTAGGTTATCACTTTTTTGGTCTCTTCAGATTAATTTACGAAGAATGAATTGATGGAGTTCTCTTTAAGTGTTTTTCAAACTCTCTAAACATGAAAAACCCCTGAGTTTTCTCTCTTTGGACTCATTAAACAAACATTGAAAGAGCTGCATGGGACCAAACCACTCTTTCTTAGGGTTAATTAAACATGCTCCAAGGGACTCATCCAAAGGATGATCTTACATCAACAAGCATATGTTATCCTCCTCAAGCTTGTGTAAAAATAAAGAGGTACTCACTAGAAATGGTGGGGAAAAATCTGGGAAAGAAATGTGTCTCTGTATCCATGTTAATGGCAGTAATAGTCACTCTTGAACATGACACCCCCCTTCATCATTGTATCCAGGTTGGGAAATCCATTCATATCTCCTTTGACCATCCAAATGTCCATATGTTGGGTCCTCCTTGAGTCAATTCTGCCAAGACCATTGTCATGTCATTCATATGTTCAAGAGAAGTCCAGCCTTAAGAAGCCTCATACTGAATCGGCCATTTGTAGTTATAAATTGTCTACCATGTTTTCCTTTCCCGTGTTAGTTTTGAATCACCTCATACTCTGATCTACTTCAATTTTTTTACTTATTTCATGTCATTGATGAGGGATACATCAAGGCCCTCCCATGACGATTCTTTTCCTTTTGACTTCAACTCATTATCCAGGAACAAGAATTAGAAATAATTAAGTACCTTAGAGCCTACATGCCTCAATGGAAGGTTTCTTTGCTTTCAACAATGGGTTCACATCATTCACCCCTGATTGGAATATTCCATTGAATGTGCGATGTCAAATCATTATTCACATTCATTGGATTGTACTAGGGTACCTTGGGAGTCATTGACATTAATTGTGATTCCCCTCACACTTGTTAACAATTTTCATCAATGACCGATAATCAAGTGGTGCCTACCATGCTCGACTTCAACACCTATAATTGCATGGTTAGATTCATACTTAGGGATGATGAAAATGAACACCTTGGATCATACCATTATGGTCATGGTTGCGACGAAGTATTTATGATTTGTGTTGACACATAGATCCACTTTGTATGTCTCATGGATATGTTCGAATTTGAGTCATTTTAGAGCATAGATCCACAGTGTATTTTTAGTGGCTATGCCGATTCACAATGACATGGATCCATAGTGTATATTTAGTGGCCATGGCTCACTTGAAATTTTGTAATATGAGTATGGGAATGCCTACCTCATACAATGATATATTATTATGCTGATGCTTGACTGTTTACAGGTTCCTAATCGATGTGCTCCTTGTTTCTGACAAACACATTCTACAAAGAATTTCAGTTGTCATGAGTTACACATGTGTGCATGTTCCCATGAAAATATAGAACGAGTCTTCTGCATGAGGAAGGTGACTGGCTTTCTCTTCTCAAAAAACCTATTAAGGAAGGTCATTGCAGGGTGCACTATACACAGGGTGAAACTATGCCTGATCTTCACCCCCTACTCTAAAGCTAGGTTACGACGTATCCACAGGCTGCTCTACAGCTGGGGTGTGACGATGTCAAAAGACTTAGAAAAGGTCAAGTTTCATGAAAGTTATAAAAGGGGATCTTCTATAAGATAAGGTGGCGTCCAAATGGTTTGTATCTTACTCGCTTCTCTAATTTGCTGGGATCATCCTAAACTCTTCAAACATCTCTCTTTCCCCTATATAAAGGGGGATCTCTCATGGAAAATGTTAAGCAAGGAATGTTAAGGTTGAATAGGCTAAGAATTGGATGAATAATTCTGCTTCAGCTCATACTTTAGAGATTTGTTTCAGTTCATCAGCTCATTGTGGATCTTCTTCATTCAAGGTTGGAGCAAGTGTGTGTGTTGGAGAAAATATTCATCGAAAGGGGACCTTGCGAAATTAAGGTTTTGGTTGTAATGTCCACTTTCACTTTAATATAATATAGTGATATGTTTCTTTCCCATAAAACTTGTCTTATTTTATTGTATGATTCCTTAATCACATGCATAAGTTCTTGTTGAGTATATTGGATTGATTTCACTTTGATTGGCTTGTGTTCCCTTGCAGATTCAATATCACAGGAGAACCAGAGTGGAGCTAGGATGACAATGGACAGAGAAAGCGACATTTAAACGATATGTAGTCTATCTCTCATTAACTAGTAAACTCAATAATTAGAGATTAGGGAAAGCATCATATTATGTTCTCTTTTTTTCTATATCTAGGTGGATCTAGGGAGATCTGTTTATGTCCGCATTTACCGATAAGTCCCATAACAATTATAGAGACAATTTTTATAAATAAAAACTAGTTTAGAACACTTCACTGGCTGTTGATTTTTGAGATTTATCAACTCATCATTCACAAGTTGGGATTGTGCTTGAAGGATTCTAACTTTATCTTTCGTCAATTGCAAACAAGTTAGAATTGATTGAAGAATATCTTAGTGAAGTATGACTATTTTTTCTTCAACATTGGTTATCATATTATTTAGTAACTCTTGTAATTTGTGGCTTCGCTCCATTTGTAACCTGCTCACTTGTGTTGATTTTTCAATAATCTAGGATTAAGAATGAAGTTCATTCCATTTTTAGAATTTTACTTAAACCATAAAAAATTTGTTGCAGCAACCAAGATCACAAGAAGAAACACCATGAACAAGTACACAAGAAGTATCCTAGGAAGCCCTTCTCAACAAGGGAAGAAAACCTAGCCAATCCTTTGCTATATTATTCAAGAGAAAGACCTCCACCACCATAAATAACTAACACACAAAAGGGTTGTTTGCACCCTCTTCATCACCTTGGTGAACAAATAAGAGGTGCTTACATGCCTAGTTGGGTCTTGCTGAGCATGACAGCTGTAGAGGAAAGAGTTAGAGAAATAAAAACAAGACTATAAGAAAGAATTAAACTAATACAAACTAAAATCATAAGCATGTGGACAAGGAAATAAAAAAGACAACAAGACCAATATCAACAATGTTTTTAGGCTGATCAATTGATGAAATCAAAGCACAATGAAGAAAGGGGACTGTGAGTCCCTTCTTCCTCCAAAGGAAGGCTCTTGTTCCTCCACAAACTTGCTCTCCTTACAATAAGAAAATGAGAATGATGGTGAAAGAACTCCTAAGCACATCCACTCAATGGAGAGGTGGATAACTCAATGAAATGGTGCCAATGTGTTATTTCCAAGGAGTGAGTCCTTAAAACAATCTAAGCAGCATAACATTACATGAAATTCCTTGAGAAAATGATGTTTCTTTATGGCTTTTTATAGCATTGCATTGGGTGACTATGTAACTCCTTTGAAGTGTGAAAAGGGGCTCTTTAGGGCTTCATTAGGTCTTTGACCAGCCTACCATGCGGATTCATCTTAGATTTAAGGGTCAAATCAGCTTGGGAGCTGATCCATAAGTGGTTGGGAGGCTGACCAATTCAATAAATGCGTCATTTAGCAGGTGCGCAGGTTTTTGCGCTAACAGCCGCGCATCGTGCGCGCATGCGTGCATGGTACATTCCTGTTCTGCACATGTGCACGTGCACCAATCTTCTGTAAAGTGCCCTTCAATTTTTGGTTACTTCATATAGTTTTTGACCTTTCTGGAATGCTATGCAATTAATTCAGTGCCATGAATGACTTCATTATTGTTTGATGATGCTGAGTTCTTGTCTCCATGTGCAGATGAAATTTCAGTGATAACAAGGGTGCTTCACAAATGATAGAAGACTAGCACCCAAGAGAGGTGCACACTTATCCCAAGAACAAGTGTTTTCTGAAATTTCCAAACTCACACTTGTGATATGTTTCCTCAATGGGAAATTTACCTTTACTTATATTAGACTGAACCTATCAATAGTGGTTTCTATTGGCACAACAGGGTCGACCTCAATAAATCACAATATAATTAATAATTACCATATTAATTATGCTTTACATTAAGGTGGGGTCAATTGTACCCTTTACATAACAATTAGGGTTACAGGTAATTATGACTCTTGAACAATATAGCAAGGGATATCATACACCCACTAGTGCTCAGCCACTAGGGGCACATCCATCTGCGCTTAGGCATAGGGATTTCCACATCTCTATCTCACTGTGTCTCACATGAGAACCACACTCGCTAGTGCTTAGCCACTAGGATCACATTAACCTGTGCTCATCCACAGGCACGTCGAACTCAACAGATCTTATTTCTCACTACATTACATAGGAGAGTCATCTAGAGTTCATCATCTCAAATCTCTTCTCAAAGGAGGATAATACATCATTTCATCTCTGTCTCAGAATGATTCACCCAACTCATGGGCTTTCACAGGTTCACCTGTGCTCAACCACTGGCATCTAGAACACAACAAATCTTATTTCTCACTATGTTACAAAGGAGAATCATCCGGAGTATCATTTCAATTCTCTACAAGGAGGAGGCCAACACAATGTTCTAGTTTTGTCTCAGATAGGAACCACACACCCAACTCAGGGGCTCTCTCTTAGGTCTGTGTCCTGGAGGATGTCTCATGCAGTTTTAATCATCAAAACTCCCTCTCATCTAGGGAGGAATTCTCCATCAGCCCAAGTCTCGCACGAAAGTACCCAAACTTTATCTTGGATTTAGTCATCAACACTCCCTCTCAGCTAGAGAGTTATTCTTCACCAAGCCAATTTAGTGAAGATGTCTACAATCTTCTCATGTATAGGAAGGTACTGCACGTGTACTTATTTCCTCTACATCATGTCTCTCAAAAATGATATTTTATCTCAACGTGTTTTGATCTATCATGAAACACAAGGTTCTCAAAATTCTTCACACAACTCTAGTTATAATCATAGAATCCATCTTTTGATCAAGTAAATCTATCAGAAGCTTCTGAAGCCACATTGCTTCGCACGCTTAACGCTATATACTATGCTTCTATGGTACTCAAGGTCATAGAGATTTGTTTCCTACTGCACCAGGAAACCATGGCCAACCCTAAGGAAACAAAACAACCAGATGTGCTCTTCTGTTCCACTGTACTCTCTTCACAATATGTATTGGCATATCCTTGCAAAATCAATTTCACATGGGAGGCATGTCTCAGGCCATATCCAACTATGCCCTATATATATCTCAATACATGTTTTACTGCTATCTCATGAGTCTGTCTCGATTCACTCATGAATTGACTAAGTACATTCACTACATAGCACAAATCAGGTCTGATGTTAACCAGATACATTAGTGATTCGATCAGCTGTGAATCAATCTGGTATGAATCATCATCATTCATTTTATTCAAATCCATCACCAATGATGTATGGATTTTCAGTCTGTTACACTAAACTTCTTTAATATCCCCACTGTATATTTTCCTTGACTGAGGAAAAATATCATTGGTCCTCTATCATACTTCTTGTCTCAAGAAGTAGTGTATCATACCCATATCCTTCATCTTGAAATTAGAAGTCAAAGATTTGTTGTATATAACAACAAGGATTTCTGAATAAGTCACCAAAATCAGGCTCTCTTCACCAACAATGTAATAATATAGGTTTGGATCAACAACACTCTTGCTGAAACCCAAGCTCATCAAGAATCCATCCATTTGATGTATTTTATAACTCATGGATGGTAGTGTGGATGGAAGTGTATCAGAATTATTGGATCAAGTGTCTCATCATAGAGAACTCCCTTTGTTAGTAGGAATCCTTTAGCTATAGATCTCGCTTTTTATTTATTGACACTTCCATTAGATGCATGCTTGATCTTATGGATCCACTTGGAAGTCACCACAGAATTCCCTTCTGGTCTTTGAACAATATCTCATACATCATTCTTTAAGATATATTGTCATTCTTCTATCATGGCATCTTTCCATACCTGTTCACTTGTCGTTTTTCCATGACAAGAAGGATTAGAATCAATGAACTGGCTCATGATTGAGGGGTATCTCAAAAATCTCTTTTTCTCTCTTAGGATGTACCTTGAGGGATTTGTATGTCCGTCTATCTCCTGTAGATTTTGTCAAGCCTAGGAAGGCCTTTTATGCCCTACTGTAATATCTCTAGGAATATCAATTGGAGCAAATGGATCAGCTGGAATCATGTCTATCTCCCTATGAACTACTGCAGGGGGAGAAGGTATTGTCTCATTATCAATATCCATATGAGATTCTCTTTGACAGGATATCTATTCTTCAAAGGAAACATCTCTACTTGTATCAATGTGTCTTTGACCAGGGATGTAGATATGATATGTCTTTGAAGATTCACTTTTTATCTAGTAAATGTATCTTTTCTCCCTAAAGGGTCTAGCTTGGACATCTTCTCTTTGGGTACATGGACCACTTCGTGGATCTTTGTCATTTTAAATAATAATGTATGATAGGCATTTCCCAATAGGAAAGATTAGTTTCTCTTGGACGAAATTCATTTAGTGGAGGATATTGTTAGTTGATCATGGTGGATATTGTGTTAAAATATTGTATGTGCTTGTTTTACCATATAAAATATCACAATATTGTCACCCAACCATGGGCACGCAACCATCACCAAGCACCATAACATTTTCTATATATAATGATTTTGGAAGCAACACTAGAACCAACAAATAACCAAGAGAACACATCTTTCTATAAAGATATCTCACTAGACAGAAAGTCCCAAAGCCACAGAACAAGAACAATACTCAGCGCCAGCAGTTGAAGCAGTTGCAATTGCAATTGCACTTACCAATAATACCACCAAGAATATCAAAATACCACGAAGAATGTCATTAAGAATACAACCAAGAGATAATAGAAAGTAAGGCACAGATATTAGTCTAGATGGCACTAGAGAGAGAGAGACCAAGAATTTGATAAAATATAGACAGGAACAACAATATGGTGGAAAATTCTATCTAGCCAACTCTCCATATATTCAAACCAATGGTACATATTTATAGTACAATGGGTGATGCTACTTTATAGAGAGATTTTCTCTAGATATTAAAATAATACATGATGTCTAGGCTAGGAAATATTAACTAACTCATTAATCATCACTTGAGGATATATTACTAATATCCTAAATGAATAATACAAATATAGGTGACAATTAGACTTAGTGGTTGCTAAGGAAAGTCATAGACTAACATTCCCCCCACAATAGTATCTTGTGATAGGAAGAGTTCAAATCCAATTGCTACATTTTGTCCTGGGAAGACCTTCTCACATAAGGGTCAAACTTGAGGTCGCATTAAGACCAGTAGAGTTACTCACCCTGATTTGTTGGTGTTGGTGTAGATATTGCACGTATTATTGGGGGTCACTTGAAGGTATACCCAATATTATGTGTGGGAGCCTTTTGAGTTGATTTTGGGCTAGATATCCTTCCTTTGCATGTGGATTGGACTATCGACTGTTTATCAAGGCATCATTGTTGTAGTTGGTATCCTTAGTATCCTATCTCTTTAGGGTCTTTACACAAGATGCTGTGGAGGGGCAAGTCATCACGGTACCTGGAATTGACGTTGGCCAAACTCACTCAGGCTCCTTGGAGGGTATACCCATGATTATGTGTGGGAGCTTGCACCAAGGTGTAATTCCATTAAGTAGGTCATCGACGTAAATTTTCCACCCGCTTTATCCTAGCCCCTTCTTTTCTTGATTTTACGACATTGGATTTCATCACCAACTACTGACTTCGAAATAACAGGGTTTGTTTTCTTGGTTTGATTTCTAGATTTCATTAGTGAGTTTTGTTTGTTTCTTTAGTTGGCCATAGATTTTTTTCGTTCTTTACTTGGTTCATCCAAGGCCTTCACCATTCACGTAGGATGCAAGGGCTACCCCCGGAAGATATGAAAGGTTATCTCAATTTGCCTCCTAACTCACTAGAATGCTCTCCTGAGGGAGTGTTCAATAATGAAATAGCTTCTGAAGTTAGAATCACACACTTGTTGGAGGGATTCAGAATAGTTTCGGATTCCTTAGAAGCATTTTAACTTCCCCCAACCCCGGCTTTGAGTGTTCTACAAAATCCATGTATGCTCTGGATGAACTCGTCTAGAGAAATTGTTGTTACTGATAATGTTGAAGTACCTACTGGACCTAACGTAGGATCTGGAGTAGAAGATCCACTTTTTCAAAGTGAATCATTTAGGACACCGAATCACACTTCTAGAACTTTTAATCCTAGTTCCATCCCTTTAAAAATATGTCATCTTTACGAAAACCTAGGAGCGAGTCCTAATCCACCTATGGCATCGTAAATGCCTGAGACGGTTGTTACCTATACGGTACATTTAGACCATTTTAATGGTACTACCAATAGTGTCACCACCATTTCAGACCAATTGTTGGTTGGTTCTCACTTGATTCCTACTCTCCATATGGCCCATTCTATTATGGTCCCACAAGATACCACGGTTTCTACCGAGAACATGATTCTCACCCAAGCTTTAATTGGAATGCCACTTCCACCTAGACCAAATCCATGAGTTCCCCCTAGGTATAAAGCTATGAATACTTCCATTTCTATCCCTACCCAGGTTCCCTTTGGAGGTTTTGCACTTCTTTTTCCTCTTGGGTATAAGGCTGTGAGTCATTTGGTTCCTACACCTACCCAGATTCTCTTTGGAGTGACTTACGTTCCTCCTCCACCTTTGTTAGGAGGATATCATCATCCTGGCCATAGTGGTTCCAATCCAATTGTAGGCACTAATCTTTCTGTCACTTCTGGTTTCTAGATTCATGTTGGAGATCAACCTCAAGATGGGGGGAAACCTCAATTTGGGGGACAACCTCAACTTGGGGGGCAGCCTCAGGTTGGAGTCCATGACCTAGTTTATTGACAAAACGTACCTGTGTTAAAAAATTATACTTGGTATCTTCCTTTCCAAGGAAATATACAAACATATGGGGGGAAACATCCTAAATTCAATTATTTTGTACCCCCTAACCTCGGTCAACCGTATCCAGGTTCTTTGAATCCCACTTGGGGTCAAAAATTTCAATCTAATGTTCCTTTCCAAGGGAGCATCCCTAATCAACCCAACCCTGTGGGCTATATGCCTCAAAATCCTCCACAAATGAATCTGTCAGGACTGTCTAATTATTTGCAGATTGTTTATGGTCCTACTGGTATACCTATGGGGCTTCCCCCTCAAAACTACCAGTTTCCACAAGTGAATCGACAATTTCCTTTTCTAGCCACTTTGGATTTACCCGATTTGTCTAGGGTTTTGAATGATCCTATTCGACATTCTTCTTATTGGCCCATCATACTGGCCAAATTGCCATTCAAAATTCCTAAATTTGATGGTCGAGCAGGAGAATATCTGAATAATCATGACTTTTCATATATGGTGTTCATCCAACTCCATGATGGATGACTCCATAAGATTACAACTTGTCCAACGAACTCTCATGGGTTAGGAAACAAAATGGTACATCGAGTTACCGAGAGGTTTCTTTAATGATTTTAACACCCTAGCCATGGCCTTTTTGACACATTACTATTTGCCAATTTGATACGAGATGGTAACCAAAATTTTGGGTTCTTTTAAACAATCCTCTTCCACTCATATTTTTTATCACATCCATGAGTGGAAGAGGAGGAGACGCTTAATCAAAGTTCTTCTTCCTAATCAAGTGTTGGTTGAGTGGTTTACCAAATCATTCATTGGACCTATTTCTCACGATGTCACCATGGGAGGTGTTGTTACTGAAGAGAAGGTCATTAGTCGTTCTCAGTATCTAGATCTCATTTATTCTCGAACTAGAACTCTTTACGATTTAATCCCTCACGCTCTTCGTCCTTCCACAAACCCTACCACAAGACCTCCAATAACTTTTCATGCTGTTGATGGTGTGATTAGCACCTTTCATTTTGAAGCTTAGTCCACACATGATGGTCACAACAATCCCAAATCTAATAATTCTAATGTACAAAATACTCCTACTCATACTCCTTCCTCTAATAAGACTGGTGAAGGTAATTTCGTTCAATCCACACCTGTCAGGAAAAATCAAAACAAAAATAAAAGGAAGGGTATGAATAAGGAGGACAAGAATAATAATCCACAATATGATAAATCCAAAATCGAGACCGCTGATGAGAAAGATAAATGTAAACCTCATTACCCTTTTATTATTTGTGGTGATGATCATTACATGAAAGATTGTCCAAGATGCGTTGAGGTTACTAAGTTCCTCTAAGGGACTAGAAATCCTTCTACACTTGTCATTTTGTCACAACCTTTCCCTTCTCAGCAGCAGGTCCAACTGGTCATTCATAACTAGGCTTCTCCTTCTACCTCCTCTTATGTCCTTATGTGTACTGGTGACTCTGAAAAGAACGAAGTTGTAGTTGCAACTCGAGATAAATATTACTCTCTGTCAAAAGAGAAAGTTGATGATATACCAATTTTGTTGGTTCAACCTTCTCCCCCAAATTCACCTCCAAATGGTCCTCTTCATCTTGAAAGACCTGGTCTCAATACATTTCTTCTCCCTCCTCCCAAGGGTGTTGTTCGAAAGTCTATGTTCAATCCTCACTCACGTGCTGCCCAAAACTAAAGTATTGTAGAAGACCTTGTGCAAGAACCCTCTATGATGTCAGCTCTCGAAGTCCTTCAAAGTTGTCCTGCTCAACGAAAGGCACTATTAAAGGCTATTGGTAGAATTGATCCCACAGATACTAATTTAATAATATTTGACTTGGAAGACCACATTCCAAGGCTTCCTCCTCAGTTAAAATTTTAGATCCAAGTTGTTTTTGAAAGCAAGAATATATGTAGAATCGCTATTGATGAAGGATCCTCGACTTGTGTTATGTCCGTCACTTTTTAGAAATATATTGACTCTCCTACCCTCACCGAATAACACAATACACTTAAGGCCTTCAATGGTATAGGTTTTAAACCTTATGGTGTTCTTTCGTCATTATGTATTACGTTGGAAGGTAAATCGGTCAATGTTGAGGTTGAGGCCTTCGATGCAACTCTTGATTATAACCTTTTACTTAGTCATAGTTGGATTGATTCCATGCATGCATTTGTGTCTACCATTTTCTGTGTGTTATGATTCCCGTACCAAGGAAAGGTTGTTACTGTGGACCAACTGGCCTTATTTAATTCAGATTCTTGTACAAGCAACGTTCCTTTTATCTCGAAGAAACCTCTTGGTGATGAGAATCTTGGCATGGGTCTTTTGAAAGATTCAACTTTGATGGGTACATTTCCAATCCCACCACCCGATATTCCCCCTCCTTTTGTTTCCTCAATTAACATGATCTCAACCATTATTTGTGAAACCCCTGAGTCATATGACCAATGTGTATTACCTAGCTCTGGTGATTACCTTCGTTACAGTGACAAGATGCCTTTAAGTTTGGTCGAATTCGCTTATCAAGCTGTTCAATCGACAATCCCCTCTCCCCCCTCTCTTTATGATTCATCTCCTAATCCATTCCACGTGATCCTTCCTACTAATGAGATAATCATGTTAGTCATGTCTATGGAAGATACTCCATGGGATGATGGGAATCATCGATCCATTCTCTTTCTAGAACTTGATACCATAGAAGAGATACCAATGGATTTTGACTCTGTCAACCATTTTCATTATTTCTTCAGTTCCTGGGTCAACGCACGATGTGTTGTATGAAGGGAACTTGAGTAACATTTCACCTACCATTCCTCTTGACATATTGATTAAACCCAGAGTCATGGAGAATGTTCATATAGAGACCTCTTGTTCTACAAATGAGGTCCACACGTAAAAATCCCTTTTTCCAATAATTTTGTGACATTTTCGCCTAGAGTTATGAAGAAATTCCAAGTATTGATCCTGATATCATTGTGCATGAGATTAATACATATCTGTATGCCAAACCCATTTGACAAATACTTCACCCAATCCATCCATGTAAAGTTGTTGCTATCAAGCTTGAATTTTAAAAAAATATTAAAGCTGGCTTTATCTATCCTATGGTTTTAACTAATTGGGTATCCAATCTTGTTCCGGTCAATAAGAAACAATGTACGATCCACGTTTGAATAGATTATAGGGATATAAATAAGGCTTGTCCAAAGGATAATTTCCCAACCCCTTTTGTTAAGTAGATCGTTGATGACTGCGCTGAGAGAGAAATATTCTCCTTGATGGACAGTTTCTTCGGTTATAATCAAATTAATATTTTACCAGCGGATCAACACAAGACTGCTTTTATTTTTCCTTGGGGAAACTTTACATATCAGAAATTACCCTTTGGTCTCAAGAACACTGGTGCGACCTTTCAGTGTGCTATGAATTATGCTTTTAATGATATTAAGCACATTGTGAAACCTTATCTTGATGATCTCCCGACACATTCCATGCATCGCCAAGATCACCTGACACATTTAAGGGCCATTTTTGTACGATGTCGTTATTATCGCATACGTTTGAACCAACACAAATGTGTGTTTTGGGTGGAGTCTGACCGACTTCTCAGTTTTATCCTATCGATACTTGGGATAATTCAAGTAGACCCCTTGAAGGTTGAGGCTATTCTTAATCTACCTCCTCCTTCCACACTACGCCAACTCCAAAGTTTGCAAGGGAAGGAAAACTTTTTGCATTGTTTCATCCCCAATTATGATGAAATGAAGAAAGTATTCACTCGGCTACTCAAGAAAGTTTACGAGTTTGTATGGGAGGATACTATGAACAAATCCTTTGAAGCTTTGAAACTTGCCTTAACCTATACACCATTATTGTTTACCCTTGACTATAGCTGAGATTACTTCCTCTACTTAGTTGCTTCGGACTCTACCATTGCTATGGTATTAGTCCAAGAGGATGATTCACATGACAAAAATGTGATACACTATTTGAATCAGATTATCAGGACTACCGAAACCAAATAATTACATGTGGAGAAAATGACCTTGGCAGTTGTTCAATTTGTCCAACGTTTTTGTCATTATATCTTATTACTTAGAACCACTGTTATTTCTGATTGCAACCCCATGCAACATATCCTTACTCAACAATTTATAGGGGGAAAGTACTCCAAATGGATAGTGATTCTCCAGGAGTTTGACTTGGAGTTTGAACATGCTAAGTCAAAGAAATCCTTGGTTTTTCCAAACTATTATGTGACCTTCCCTCTATAGAGACAGAGAATGTGGCAGAGGATTCCTTGCCCGAATAATCCCTTTTTTTGATAAGTTCTTATGACGTATGGTACAAAGATATTATTATATATCTCTAGACTCAAACTTTCCAGCCCGATCTATCTAGTATAGATCGGCGTCACATATGATATCAAGCTTGTCAATACATCATCCTCGATGATACGCTTTACCACCACAATGTTGATTCCATTTTTTGACGATGTCTCACCTACGATGAAGTTGAGAAAGCTTTGTATGACTGTCACTCCAGGGCATGTAGCAGTCATATGTCTACGTATGCCACTGCCCAAATGATCTTACAAGCGGGTTATTTTTGGCCTTCTTTGTTTAAGGACTGCATTACTTCCGTCCATAAATGCCATGCTTTCCAAAATTATAATAACAAGATAAGATCTCTTCCTTCTTCCTTACATCTTGTAGTTTTTGTTGGTCCATTTTCCAAATGGGGCATTGACTTCATGACATGTAACCCTCACTCGGTCGGGGGGCATGGATACATCATTGAAGCTATGGACTATTTCACTAAATGGGCTGAGGCAATGCCTACATTTGATAACACTGGGAAAACTGTAGCATTGTTCACATTCAATCATATCATTACTAGGTTTGGTGTCCCTCAATCCATCGTTACTGATCATGGTAGTCATTTTCAGAATTTTATGATGTCTGAACTTACTGAAAAGTTGGGTATTCACCATGAAAACTAAACCCCCTATTATCCACATGCCAATGTCTAGTTTGAATAAATTAACAAAGTTCTCATTACTATGCTTCGACGGATGATAGGAATTCATAAGACGAATTGGCACACGATGTGTTTCTCAATGTTATGGGCCTATCGGACATCCGTCAATTCTACCATGGGATTTACACCTTTCCAGTTAGTTTATGGTATCAAAGCTATCTTGCCGATTGAATGTGAAATACTGTCTTTGAAACTAACCGTTGAACTTCTCCCCAATACCTTTGCTAAAGAAGAGCGTCTTTTGTATTTGATGCAACTAGACGAAACCTATCCTGATGCTACTCTAGTTATTGAAACTCATAAGAAATGTGTTAAATCCAAGTATGACAAACATGTCAAGCCACGTGTTTTTTCTTAAGGTGATCTAGTTCTCCTTTATGAAGAAGATCGTGATTTGCTAGGGGTTGATAAATTCGAGGCCATGTGGCGAGGTCCTTACATTTTCAAATGAGTGTTGGAGAAGGGAGCTTATTATCTGGTTGATTATGATGGAATCCCTTTGATTGAACCCATAAATGGGATTTACTTAAATAAGTACTATGCTTAAGTCATTTTTGCATGAGTGCTTGTATTTTAGTGTATCATACTCTTGTGTGTTTTCTCGTTGTTTGTTTTCGACCTTCAACTGCTTACCTTATGTTGTGCTTGGTTTCCAAATGTCGGTGTCTTCGCTACCCTATGTTGGCTTCAATAATGGTGCTAGTCGCAGTACTCAGAACTTAGCATCTGCTGCTTGGGAAATCTATGCACCTATGGATGAATTGATTAGTCTACATGGTGTTTTCCTTGGTTGTGCAACTAACAATATTGTGGAATACAGTGCAATCATCGAATTATTGACTGACGTTGTTTCAATTGGAATCCATCATCTTATTGTACAAATTGATTTGCAATTAGTAGTCCTACAGTTGAGTAATGTTTACTCTATTCGAAGTCCTACGTTGTTAAGGGTATATTTACGAATTCACGTCTTGGAATGTCATTTTGATTACATTGAATATCAACACATTCCTAGATGTATAAATACATTAACAAATGCATTGGATCATTATGTGTTAGACATAGATTTGAGACATTTATAAAAACCAATCACAATTTGAATATACAACAAGTAAGCCGATAGAAGCCTCATATATATATAACAATAAAAGTTTTTACAAAAGTTTTTTTGTCTCAAGACCAAAATATCAAAAATGTGAAGAACATAGCTTCATATATAATAGAGCATCAAGGATGTTTCTTGCTATAACATGTGAATTTCCATGCCACTCTATGGAGAATTTGACCAATGGAAGCAGACACGCCCATTGTGTGGCATTGGTAATGCCTCAGAATATCATTAATAGAGGCAAATGGGATGTTCATCGTGATCCCCTCCAAGTTTTGTTCTATGGTTGAGTAGTCAGCAACAGCTACTCCTGCTACATCGCCTCTCTCCCCTCACCTCTGAGGATGGTAAGATCCCACATCTTCATCATCAAAAAGTGTTTGATTAGTCATTGGATAAATAACATAAAAAACATTTTTATATCATTGAAAATCAAAAAAACATCATATAAACAAAATTTCCTTCTTACCTATGTCCCCCCATTGGGAACCCTCAAGAAGGGATAAGTCTGTATCTCCTCAGAAGTCCAACCCAACATATGTATAGTCATTAACCATGATCATTTGAGTCTTCACCAGTCGAAGAAAACATCGTTATATCTATCGATACGACTGAATGCATTTCGTGCCATGAGGTCGACCCAAATATTCATTCTTGGATCCCATGGGGCAGGTATACGCCACTCTACCTGTAAGCAAAAAACTAGGACCCTCTCTAGGAAGAAGGATACCAAAATATAACCGTATCCAAATTTTTTCAGCTCACAACTCCTGCACTTGGCTAGTTGTTTTTTCATACTCTTGAAAACCCCTTCATACCAATTGAAAACTCAGGGCTCCATACACTCTAGCGGATATTGAAAATGGCTCTTAAGAGACATATGGGGATCTTCACTCCTTACCATGTGTGTGATGGTATATAGGATGGTCCGTAGAGGCAAGTCTCAGACTTCTCTTCTAGCGACTTTACCGCTGTGCTTCTAAGTGCCTGGCACACAATGTGCACTGATATAGTTGTTCATAGGCTTGCTTCCTCCCCTACTACCTGTAAGTGTTACCCAGGACCCATGGGGAGATATCCCAATTAAGAAGTAGATATCCTAGATATCCATCGTAAGAATGTGAGAACCCACATGAAACACCTACTCGTTTACATCCCACATGTGAACTAGGCACTCGAGTAATCTCAGTTGGGCACTCACACCATGTATTCTGAAGAATTTTATCAATCCACACTGTCGGAGGGCCATTACTGTTCCTGGGTCATTCTCGACAAAGTAGTCTTCCTCCTTGTGCTCTCTCTCTCTCAATTCTAACATTTTTACAATGGTAAACCTGCAATGGAACATTAAAGAGAGATTAATATCATTATCTTCTTCCCTAGAGATTTTTATTGACAAATTCATCTTTAAAAACTTTTGGGGTTGTGCACGTCAGAGGCCAGAGCATCTTCACAGTGCAGAGTCATTGTAGGCCAACTATAAGGCCACTTGCAACGATAGTATATCATAGAAGGGACCGATATAGGGCATCTGTGATGACCTCCATGCATAGGTACCCTCAAAAATATAACTCAAAAGTCTATTTCTAACCAATGAAAAATAAATTTTAATCCATGGAAAGTTGAAAGACATGAAAATTACTGGTTTTGTGAAGAGGGTTCGTCAAATGATCAGTCATGCCCTCCGCAATCCGTAGTGTAAGATCAAGGCAAAAGGGGGTTTTTTGAACAAGGTTTGGGTGAAATTACAAATGGAATAGTGAAATGGAGCTTTTACCCATTTTTATTGATTTATTCACTTTTTCATTTGTATTTTATAATATTTAATATGTGTTATCTAAACCCTAAAGTCTTAATGACTTTGAAAGTGTTGATTTTTGCAAATAAAAAGTCTAGGAGTGAAACGTTGAACAAGGATACTCTTTTTGGTTTGTTTTTATACATTTGTCGCATGTACAGATCCTTTTAGAGTTTTTCAGGAAAAAATCCAAGCTTAGTTTTTGTTTTTTCTCGTGCTCGTAAATCGATGATAATGTAACCCATTATACTTTTATCATTTTTTGCAATCGTAATGGTAACACAGAAAATGAAACTGATGGAGTATTCTTTAAGCTCATTTCACGCTCCATAAAAACGAAAATATTTCTGAGCAACCTTGTTCTTTTCATGCTTGTAAAAGTATTTGAAGAAAACATTTGATGAGCGGTAGGTTATCACTTTTTCAGTCTCATTAGATTAATTTATGAAAAAGGAACTGATGGAGTTCTCTTTAAGTGTTTTTCAAACTCTCTAAACATGAAAAACCTCTGAGTTTTCTCTCTTTGGACTCATTAAACAAACATTGAAAGACCCGCATGGGACCAAACCACTCTTTCTTAGGGTTCGCTAAACATGCTCCAAGGGACTCATCCGAAGGATGATCTTACATCAACAAGAATATGTTATCCTCCTCAATCTTGTGTAAAAATAAAGAGGTAGTCACCAGAAATGGTGGGGGAAAATCTGGGAATGAAATGTGTCTCTGTATCTGTGTTAGTGGCAGTAATAGTCACTCTTGAACATGACAACCCCCTTCATCATTGTATCTGGGTTGGGACATTCATTTGTATCTTGTTTGACCATCCACGTGTCCATATGTTGGGTCCTCCTTGAGTCATTGCTGCCAAGACCATTATCATGCCATTCATATGTTCAAGAGAAGTCCAGCCTTAAGAAGCCTCATATTGAGTTGACCATCTGTAGTTATAAATTGTCTACCATGTTGGCCTTCCTCTTGTTAGTTTCAAATCACCCCATACTATAATCTACTTCAAATTTGTTACTTATTTTGTGTCATTGATGAGGGATACATTAAGGCCATCCCGTAACGATTCTTTTCCTATCGACTTCAACGCATTATCCAGGAACAAGAATTAGAAATCATTAAGTACCTTAGAACCTGCATGCCTCAATGGTAGGTTTCTTCGCTTTCAACAGTGGCTTCACATCATTCACCCTTGATTAGAATATTCCATCAAATGTGTGATGTCAACTCATTATTCACATTCATTGGATTGTACTAGGTTACCTTTGGAGTCATTCGAATTAATTGTGATTCCCCTCGCACTTGTTAACAGTTTTCATTAATGACCGATAATCAAGTGGTGTCTACCATGCTTGACTTCAGCACCTGTAATCGCATGGTTAGATTCATACTTAGGGACAATGAAAATGAATACCTTGGATCACACCATTCTATTCATGGTTGTGACAGAGTATTCATGATTTGTGTTGACACATAGATCCACTTTGAATGTCTCGTGGATATGTCCGAATTTGAGTCGTTTTAGAGCATAGATCCACAGTGTATTCCTGGTGTCTATGCCGATTCACAATGACATGGATCCATAGTGTATATTTAGTGTCCATGAATCACTTGAAATTTTATATTATGAGTATGGGAATGCCTACCTTAGACAATTATATATTATTATGTTGACGCTTGACTGTTTCCAGGTTCCCGATCAGTGTGCTCCTTGTTTCTGACACACACATTCTACAAAGTATTTCGGATGTCATGAGTTCCAGCTTCATACTTTGGGGGGAATTCTATTACACATTATTTTGGTCATCCCAGTGATCCACCGATAACATGTGTCCATGTTCCCATGAAAATATAAAATGAGTATTTCTCCATGAGGAAGGTGATTTACTTTCTTGTCTCAAAAACCCTATTAAGGAAAGTCATCGTAGGGTGCACTATACACAGGGTGCAACTATGCCTGATCGTCGCCCCCTACTCTATAGCTAGGTTATGATGTATCTGTAGGATGCTCTACAGTTGGGGTGCGACGATGTCAAAAGACTAAGAAAAGGTCAAGTTTCATGAAAGTTCTAGAAGGGGATCTTCTATAAGATGAGGTGGCATCCAAATGGTTTGTATCTTACTCGCTTCTATGATTTGGTGGGATCATCCTAATCTCTTCAAACATATCTCTTTCCCCTATATAAATATGGATCTCTCATGGAAAAGGTTAAGTAAGCAAGGTTAAGGTTGAATAGGCTAAGAATTGGATGAAGAATTCTGCTTCAGCTCATACTTGAGAGCTTCGTTTCAGTTCATCAGGTCATTGTGGATATTCTTCATTCAAGGTTAGAGAAAGTGTGTGTGTTGGAGAAAAGAGTCATTGAAAGGGGACCTTGCAAAATTAAGGCTTTCATTGCAATGTCCACTTTCACTTTAATATACTATAGTGATATGTTTCTTTCCCATAAAACTTGTCTTGTTTTATTGTATGATTCCTTGATCACATGCATAAGTTCTTGTTTAGTATATTGGATTGATTTCACTTTCATTGGCTTGTTTTCCCTTACAGATTCAATATCACAGGAGCACCAGAGTGGAGCTAGGATGACAATGGCAAGAGAAAGCGACATTTAAATGATATGTAGTCTATCTCTCATTAACTAGTAAACTCAATAATTAGAGCTTAGGGAAAGCATCATATTATGTTCTCCTTTTTTCTATATCTAGGTGGATCTAGAGAGATCTGTTTATGTCCGCATTTACTGTAAGTCCCATAACAATTATAGAGACAATTTTTCTAAATAAAAACTAGTTTAGAACACTTCACTGGTTGTTGATTTTTGAGATTTATCAACTCATTATTCAATAGTTGGGATTGTGATTGAAGGATTCTCACTTTATCGTTCGTCACTTGAAAACAAGTTAGCATCGATTGAAGAATATCTTAGTGAAGTATGACTATGTTTTCTTCAACATTGATTATTAGATTATTTAGTAACTCTAGTAATTCGCGGCTTCACTCCATTTGTAGGCCGCTCACTTGTGTTGATTTTTCAATAATCTAACATTAAGCATGAAGTTCACTCCATTTTTAGAATTTTACTTAAACCATAAAAAATTTGTTGCAACAACCAAGATCACAAGAAGAAACACCATGCACAAGTACACAAGAAGTATCCTAGGAAACCCTTCTCAACAAGGGAAGAAAATCTAGCCAATCCTTTGCTATATTCTACAAGAGAAATACCTCCACCATGATAAATAACTAACACACAAAAGGGTGCTTCACAAACCCTAGAACACTAGCTCCCAAGAGAGGTGCGCACTTATCCCAAGAACAAGTGTTTGCTGAAATTTCCAAACTCACACTTGTGATATGTTTCCTGAATGGGGAATTTACCTGTACTTATATTAGACTGAACCTGTCAGTAGTGGTCTCTATTGGCACAATAGGGTCGACCTCAATAAATCACAATATAATTAATAATTACCATATTAATTATGTTTTACTTTAATTATCTTTTACATTTAGGTGGTGTGGACTATACCCTTTAGATAACAATTAGGGTTACAGGTAATTATGACTCTTGAACAATATAGCAAGGGATATCATACACCCACTAGTGCTAAGACACTAGGGGCACATCCATCTGTGCTCAGCCATAGGGATGGCCACATCTCTATCTCACTGCATCTCACATGAGAACCACACTCACTAGTGCTTAGCCACTAGGATCACATTAACCTATGCTCATCCACAGGCACGTCAAATTCAACAGATCTTATTTCTCACTGCATTACACAGGAGAGTCATCTCGATTTCATCATCTGAAATCTCTTCTCAAAGGAGGCTAATACATCATTTCATCTCTATCTCAGAATGATGCACCCAACTCATGGGCCTTGACACATTCACCTGTGCTTAGCTACAGGCATGTAGAATGCAACAAATCTTGTTTCTCACTATGTTACAAAGAGGAATCATCTGGAGTATAATCTCAACTCTCTGCAAGGAGGAGGCCAAGACAACGTTCTAGTTCTGTCTCAGATAGGAACCACACACCCAACTCAAGATATCTATTCTAGGTCTGTGTTCTAGAGGATGTCTCACACAGTTGTAATCATCAACACTCGCTCTCATCTAGGGAGGCAATCTCCATCAGGCCAAGTCTCACATGAAAGTACTCAAACTTTGTCTTGGATTTAGTCATCAACACTCCCTCTCAACTAGAGAGGTATTCTTCACCAAGCCATTTTAGTGAAGATGTCTGCAATCTTCTCATGTGTAGGAAGGTACTACACGTGTACTTATTTCCTCTACATCATGCCTCTCAAAAATTATATTTTATCTTAACTTGTTTTGATCTATCATGAAACACAAGGTTCTAAAAATTCTTCACACAACTTTGGTTATATTCATAGAATCCATCTTTTGATCAAGTAAATCTATCAGAATCTTGTGAAGTCACATTGCTTCACACACTTAATGCTATATACTCTGCTTCTGTGGTACTCAAGGCCATAGAGCTTTGTTTCCTGCTGCACCAGGAAACCATGGCCAACCCCAAGGAAACAAAAAAAACAAATGTTTTGTTTTGGTCCATTATACTCACTGCTCAATATGTATTGGCATATCCTTGCAAAATCAATTGCACACGGGAGGAATGTCTCAGGTTGTGCCTCATATATATCTCAATACATGTTTTACTTCTATCTCGTGAGTCTGTCTCGATTGACTCATGAATTGACTAAGTACATTCACTACATAGCATGAATCAGGTCTGGTGTTAACCAGATACATTACTAATTCGATAGGCTGTGAATCAATCTTGTATGAATCATCGTCATTCATTTTGTTCAAATCCATCACCATCGGTGTATGGATTTGCATTCTGTTACACTAAAATTATTTAATATCCCCACTGTATATTTTCCTTGACTCGGGAAAAATATCATTGGTCCTCTGTCATACTTCTTGTCTCAAGAAGTAGTGTATCATACCCAAATGCTTCATCTTGTAATCAAAAGTAAAATATTTCTGAATAAGTCACCAAAATCAGGCTCTCTTCACCAACAATGTAATAATATAGGTTTGGATCAACAACACTCTTGCTGAAACCCAAGCTCATCAAGACTCCATCCATCTGATGTATTTTCTAACTCATGGATGGTAGTATGGATGGAAGTGTATCAGAATTACTAGATCAAGTGTCTCATCATAGAGAACTCCCTCTATTAGTGGGAATCCTCTAGTTATAGATCTCTCTTTGTATTTCTCGACACTTCCATTATATGCATGCTTGATCTTATGGATCCTCTTGGAAGTCACCACAGAATTCCCTTCTAGTCTTTGAACAATATCTCGTACATCATTCTTTAGGATATACTGGCATTCTTCTGTCATGGCATCTTTCCATACCTGTTCACCTGTCGCTTATCAATGAAAATAAGGCTTAGAATCAATGAAGTGGCTCATGATTGAGGGGTATCTCAAAAATGCCTTTTTCTCTCTCGGGATGTGCCTTGAGTAGTTTGTATGTTCCTCTAACTCCTACAGAGTTTGTCAAGCCTAGGCAGGCCTTTTATGCCCTATTGTAATATTTCTGGGAATATCAACTAGAGCAACCAGATCAACTAGAATCATGTATGTCTTCGTGTGAAATACTGAAGGGGGAGAAGCTATTGTCTCATTGTCAATCTCCATATGATATTCTCTTTGACAGGCTATCTCTTCTTCAAAGAAAACATCTCTACTTGTCTCAATATGTCTTTGACCAGGGATGTAGATATGATATGTCTTTGAATATTCACTTGCTATCTCATAAATGTATCCTTTCTCCCTAAAGGGTCTAGCTTGTATCTCTTCTCTTTGGGTACATGGAACACTTCGTGGATCTTTGTCATTTTAAATAATAATGTCTGATAGGTGTTTCCCAATAGGAAGGCTTAGTTTATCTTGGAAAAAATTCATTTAGTGGAGGATATTGTTAGTTGATCATGGTGGATATTGTGTTAAAATATTCTATGTGCTTGTTTTACCATATAAAATATCACAATATTGTGACCCAATCATGGGCACACAACCATCCCCAAGCACCATAACCTTTTCTATATATAATGATTTTGGAAGCAACACTAGAACCAATATATAACCAAGAGAACACATATTTCTCTAAAGATATCTCACCAAACAAAAAGTCCCAAAGCCACAGAACAAGAACAATACTCAGCACCAGCAGTTGAAGCAGTTGCAATTGCACTTACCAATAAAACCACCAATAATATCAAAATACCATGAAGAATTTCATCAAGAATACAACCAAGAGATACTAGAAAGTAAGTCATGCATCTTAGGCTAGATGGCACTAGAGGGAGAGAGAGACCAAGAATATGATAAAATATAGATAGGAACAACAAGATGGTAGAAAAGGATATCTAGCCAACTCTCCATATATTCAAACAAATGGTACATATTTATAGTACAATGGGTGATGCTACCTTATAGAGAGATTTTCTCTAGATCTTAAAATAATGCATGATGTATAGGCTAGGCAATATTAACTAACTCATAAACATCACTTGAGGATATATTACTAATATCATAAATGAATAATACAAATATAGGTGACAGTTAGACTTAGTGATTGGTAAGGCAAGTCATAGGCTAACATTACCCCCTCAATCACAAATTCGATCAATAATACCAGCAATGAAGCATAAACTAGTATCATTTCCAAGTCTTCATACTGAAACTCTTGAGGTGAGCCTCAATGAAGAACTGCTTGAAAAAATGCCAATATGGATGTTGAATGGTTCATATAAAATGAATTGAAATAGAGCTAAGATATGGAAGTGAACAACTGCAATATCTGAACATTCCTTGATTGTTTGACAATTCAATTATTTTTCCAAGTATTTGAGCTAGAAGAATCTGATGTCTTCTACTAATTAGTGAACATGTAGTATCACCACTCTACTATCAGTGTATCACTGAAGTGCTTTCTGAATTTGTGGTTTGGGATTACCAGTAACCAATTGATACCATGTATCTGATGGTTTTTGGATGACCACTAACCAACTTTGAAAATTTTAGGTGTTCAACAACATCCCAATGTATCATGTGTATGATTCAATTGCAAGTCATTGAACCATAATCCTGCCAAAGTCTTCCATCTACAGAATACAGTTTCCCATCTGGAAACTTTCATGCCCATATTGCATATTTGTTGTCGAAAATTTCAATTTTAAAACCATATTCAATTCTATCCTCAATTCCCCCCTTTGTCAAGTGAAAGGAGAGACCACAAGTGGTTTCTTGAACCATCATCATTTGATTTTTGAACTCCCCCCATTAAGGTAAAAAAGAGTTACATCATTGTACTCCCTCTTCTAGGATTAAGGGAGCATCATACTTATTCCATTTGTATAAAACACAAAGTGGGCATGTGGGAACAACCACATGTTATCTCATCTTGTGAGGGCCATGCTCAAAAGCTATGCCATAAGGGGACCACTTATGTGAGGTACAAAAGGGATATGTGCTACAAGATTGGTATTTAATCGAGATTGAATTCTACGGTAAGACTTATATAATCACTTGGTTGTTGATGATGACTTCCAAGGATCGATCCACTCATAGTGAATCTTCAATATTGCAGGTTTCTTCAGTGTTGAACATCTATCTGAAGATTGGTTATGATTGCCAAAATGATGGCAAGGATGGAGATAAAAACACCGATTCTCCACGTGACCAACTAGATTACAATGTTGGCACTTCACATTATGATGTTAAACTTGACTAGGTGAAGTTTAAGCTTCTTGAAGGAATCCAACACTTTGGAACTGGATTGGTTTGGAATAATCAGGAATATGAAAGGTGAATTCCTTGTCATATCCAAGTCCCGTTCTATTCTTGTTGTAGATAAATTCTTCGTAAGGTCTGATGATGGGCTTGGAAAGAGTATTTTGAGTCTGTTGCTCTGAAATCACTGGAAGTGGAATTACTATATGTTGCTCCATTATTGAAAGGTTTTCTTCATTGAAGTCAAAAGAAAACATTTGAAATGTAGGTTCATGAATAGATTCATCTTCGTCTCCATATGGATTTTTCTTACTGATTTTCCCCTTCAGTTACTGTTTATCATCATCATCATCGTCATTGTCATCATCATCATCATTATAGAGAGGGTTTTTCTAAACAAAAACTAGTTCAAAACACTTCACTAGCTGATTTTTGAGATTTATCAACTCATCATTCAGTAGTTGCGATTGTTCTTGAAGGATTATAACTTTAGCTTCCGTCCCTTGCAAACAAGTTAGCATTGATTAAAGAATATCTTTGTGAAGTATGACTATGTTTTCTTCAATACTGGTTATTAGAGTATTTAGTAACTCTAGTAATTCATGAATTCACTCCATTTGTAACCCGCTCACTTGAACTTCAAGATCGCTTTATTTTGTTTCAAGCTCTCTTGTACTCATTTGAACTTGTTTCTAGGAACACACTCGCTTTTAATTTCATGCTCACTTGAAGTTGTTGACTTGAACTTGCTTCTAGGAAGTTGAGGATGTCAGTTACCACCAAAAATGCATCCAAAGTGTAATTTTACGATGATTTTACTTTAAACTAATCAACCTTGTCAATTTCGACTCAAAATTACAATGACTCTTAGGTGTCGTTCTCAACCGAGAATGCACCTAAAAATTACAAAATTCAACTTCACTAGATTTCACACTTACAAAAAAGAACTATTTGTAAGTTAGAAGTAATGTTTGTTCTAAAGATATTTGTATATGAATACAGTGTTGGAGCTTTAGATTCCAACTCACCTTGATATGTCAATTGCTAATTGATTTTGATTTTTAATTTGAATGAAGGAAATGAGTTGCACCTTTCATTAATTTCTTGATTGGAATGAATTTATGCTTGAATTTCCTTGTTTTCTGTGTATTTGTGTGTCACGTTAAATGATATTTGCAATTGATTATGTAAAAACTATACATAAACATCAAAAACCAAGAATGAAAATATTCACCATCGCAAACAACGACAATTGTTCGTAAACCCCCTTATTCAATTTAAGGCTAGGTTTACGACGAAGAGAAAAAATAAAAAAAATGATATATTATGACTATCCCTCTAACGATGACTTAGTCCAAATATATTCTGAAGATAATTTCTGTTTGAAAGATATTTAAAATACTTCATGGATCTTTGGCATTTTAAATAATAATGTCGATAGGCATTGCCCAATAGGAAAGCTTAGTTGCTCATTGACGAAATTCATTTAGTGGAGATATTGTTCATTTATAATGGTGGATATTCTGTTAAAATATTCCATGTGTTTGTTTTACCATAGACAACATCACAATATTTTCACCCAACCATAAGCACACAACCATCTCCAAGAACCATAACCCTTTCTAGATAGAATGGTTCCTGAAGAAGAGCTATAACCAACACATAACCAATATATCACATCTTTCTCCAAAGATAGCTCACCATAGAAAGTCCCAAAGACACAGAACAAGAACAATACTGAGCTCCAACAGTTGAAGGAGTTTCAATTGAAATTGCACTTACCAAGAATACCACCAATAATATCATAATACCACCAAGAATGTCACCAAGAATGAAACCAATAGATATTAGAAGATAAGGAACACATCTTAGAATAGATGGTGCTAGAGAGAGAGACCAAGAATCACCCTAAAGGATCCACCTTCCATTCTTGCAGTTGTAGCTCCAAAATTGCGCCACACTTGAGAGAGTGAGTGAGGTGATTGATTACAAATGAGCTCAAGCACCCTCTATTTATAGTGGTCCTTGTTTCCTTGGAGGGTAATACTTTAATATTATTCATTTTATTTGGAGGGTAATACTTTAATATTATTCATTATACTAAGTTGACTTGTCTTCTAGGTTTTTTACACATCTGTTTAGGGTTTCTCTTGCTTCTGGAATATTCTATTATAGACAAAGGTTAGACATGGAGGCTAATACCTCCCGCAATGACCATAATATCAACACTCCCTCCTAGATAAGGAGGTATTAACTGTAATGGTATTAAACACATCCATCCATTACACATGGCATGGGAAAGGATCACATAGTCTTGCAGACCATTATACAGATAGCATCATCATAGCCACAAAGTCTATCTCTTGATCACGCAGATCAAGTCACAAGAATCATCATCACCATTGTCCATCTAGCTACCAATCAGCTCCAACAGTACTGGTTGGCACACTAGCCTAGGGAACACCTTCAAAACTACTAGTAGTCTCCATGGAAATCTAGTAGTAGTACACAGTTACTACAATGCCATCCAATAAATCACAATAGTGTCGATCCATAGTAGTACACAACTACTATCTAGTGGTACACAACCACTCCTAGTAGCACACAACTACTATCTAGTGACATACAATTACTACCAGTGGAACACATCCACCACAGTAGTACATAGCTATTGTATAGAGACATATAGTCTCCAATCAAATCAACTAACAACTACACGAGATATCACCATGTAGTACACTAGTCTCATGTCATCAAATCATATCATCGTCTAGATCATCTCTCGAGGCCATACTCCATCTAAGTAATCGAGGATGATGTTGAATAATTCATGTGTTGAACTCAATGGACTCAATAGAGTGATACAATGACCATTCTTCTAATATAGATATATGTCCTAGAATAATAGTTGTCCCAATAGATGTTGAATGCCCCATAATGGCTACAAGAGCCATCATCTTCACTGTATCATCTCTAAGTTGTACAATCATGATGAGAATGCATCATATCTAAGTTGTACTGGCATGATGTGGAGTATCGTCTACATCATCTCTAATCCGTAATATCATGATGTGAATGAATCATATATAATTTGTACTGACATGATGTGCATCATCTCTAAGCCATACTAGAATGGTGTCAATGCACCATCTCTAAGTTGTATTGGCATGATTTCAATCATCTACATCATCTCTATGTTGTATAGGCATGATGCTATTGCATCATATCTAAGTCGCACTAGCATGATACAACTTAGACATATGCATCATCTCTAATATGTACTAGCATGATATTAATGCATCATATCTAAGTTGTACTAGCATGACATGTCTCAAGAAATTTGTATCATATCTAAGTTGTACTAGCATGATGTTGAAGCATCATATCTAAGTTATACTAGCATGATACCAATCAACAATTTTTCAACCCGAACCATTCTCCATAGGGGGATTGTTTTTCCACTAACACATTGACTATCCATGATGCCATATATTTGCACTCCCTCCCAACCAAGGAAGTCATCTCCTCCCTTTCAACCAAGGGAGAAATCTCCATGAGTCTCAACTTGTTCCTCAAGTATGTAAACTTTATCTTGGATAGAGGTTTCGTCAAAATATCATTTGTCTGCTCATCAGTAGAGATGTACTGGAGAATCACTTCTCCATTCTAGACTTTATCATGGAGAAAAAATTAATTGATCTTGCTATAGCATAAGTTGTAGATTTGGAAAATCCCGACCCAAACACAAAAGAAAGTGTTACAACTTAGGAATCCTACACCCAATGTCACCTCGATGTAGGTCCCACACTTCAAGGGTGACTAGGTCACTCTAGGCAGACGATCTCAGTGACCCTAGGGGGAATGAGATGGAGATGGATAGATATGGAAGTGGATCCCCTAGAGGTCAAGTCTAAGTGGAGAAAAATGTGTGAAATGAAGTCTTCAGAAGGTCCAAGGGTTTCCAAGTATGTTGAGTAACCTGTAAATGGTGAAATACCTGCCCGAGACACAAGAAAAAACACTTTGCAATGATGTATGTCAGTTGGATCAGCAGGTTAAGCTTGTTGTACCTAATTTTCAGAAATATATAATAGTATATATAAGCAATAATATTGTACTATAATATGCTCAATAAATGCTAGAGATCAAGTAGAAGATACAAGAGAAATACTAGATAATGAATAGCTAAACCCAAGATGAAAAACCAATATTCTAGCATAAAAATATAAGGCTATTGTAAAGACTTGTCTACAGAAAATTATATCAGCCTTATGGCAGGAACATTCAATTTATTACAAAAAGAAAATAAGCCACTGAAAACCCCTCAAACATTGCCAAAATGTGTGCTAGACCAAGAATAATAAGTGTGCAAACTTTGAGCAAAATCAAATGGTTGATAAGAGAGTGATTCAAGCAAAAGAGTTAGGGTTTTTGCAGCCCTAATGGCTGAAGATTAAATTTTACAACAACAGAAAAAAGTATCCCCTTGATGGGGATTCCCTAGTGGTTGTGAGGTTCCCAAGGAAGAAGGAATGTAATCCACTTTGCAAGAAGTAAAAATGACCAAAAATCATGTTTCCCAATGCAATAATTTGTTTCTCCAATGCAAGACTAGTGCCTTTAGTTTTGGGTTAATGGGGTAAAAAATAAATAGATAGGGTTACTAAATCCTTGGGGGTGTAAATCCTCTTACTTCCCAAGGCAAGTAGCCTAGATAGGGTTTGAATATGAGGGGTGTAAATCCTCTTACTTCCTCAACTAAACCCTTTCAAAATAACTTTAAACTCTTAGCAATTATGGTGGAAACTAGGATAGGGGTGTATATCCTTATACTTTGTGTCTAGCCCTGGTCAAAACAACCTTATCTTGAATTATAAATGATAATAAAAAAGTAAATAAACCATATCATTCAATAAAAATCATTAACATGCCAAAGTAAGCCTCCACAAAAGCAAGAGAATGACCTCCTAGAGATAATGCACCATCATCATCATCGCACTATAACCAAAAAAGCATTATTCAATAGCACAAGGGGCAAAATACTGCAAGTGTAGTGAAAATTTCAGACCAATACTTCTCACAAGAGGAGAGTTATGTTCAAATGAGATTTTATGATCTCCTATTTATACAAAATGTCACTAAGTTGACCTGTCCATAAATTAAGGGGTAAACCAAAAGACTAGGGGTCAAGAACCCTAATCTTTCCCTCTTTAACAAAGTAATATTAAAAAAATCATTTAAAATTTCACTTTTGCACAAGTAAAACCCTAATTTACATGGGTGTCTCCCCTTTAGGGGATGTTTTTCCACTTAGAAGAAATCGTTGGTGTTGGAGAAGCATGGGTAGGCCTCCAAAGGCCACATGTCAAACATCTAGGAAATATCCTCATGGTGAAGACCTCCTCCTCCTCAAAACATCCATGTGTCAGTGAGTGGTTGCATCACTACCAAGCCCTAAGCCCCTAGATGACATCATGTTAAAAAAGGAGACATGTTTCTTCTCTTAAGAAAAATGTTTGGCATGTGGGGGCTAGGGTACTGATGGTCATGTAGTCTCTTGCCACTCCATATATTCAAACTGAGGGCCTTGTGACATAATCTCCTTAGTTATCCACAAAATGGGGATAACATGTGGCTCCTACTTGGGGACATGTGCTCATTGTAGATTGCATGAGACCCACAATATCTCCTGGTAGACCTGTTCCTGCAAGGAAACATAAAACTGTTAAGTGCAGGATGGCCTACTCATCCTTATTCTAATATGATCATAATCAAAACAAACTACGCTAGAAAAACAAAATTTTTACATTTTATTTTTTTCAATTTCTAAGCTAAGAAGAAAATCAATAAGTAAGTAGAGAAAAATGAAAATGAAATGCATCTAGCCTAATATGAGAAATCAAGATGAAAATGCAGGGAATCAAAATGACTTACCTACTTACCTGAGGCATGGGCCCTAAAGAAGTCATGTGCCATATTGGAAATAATGTTTGAGGAGAGATCCATTAAATGGTAGTGGCATCCTCCTCCCTTCTATCGTGGATAAGTAAAAAGATTCTGGCCCTAACACTTCCTCTATTTTGTAGGGGCCTATCCAAATACTGTCAAACATTTTATGAATTCTTGGTTTTTCTCTTCTTTTGTCCCACAATAGAACTTGATCCCCTTCCTTGAACTCTCTTTTTATTTCCTTCCCATCAAAAGTTCCTTTTATTTTCTCTTGATTCATTTCCATTTGATCTAAATCCATTCTTTGAGTCTCATTCAATTCTACAAGTTGATTGATTCATCCCTGTATGCTTCTTTATCTGTACTGAATTGTTGGGCTATTTGTGGCGCTGAAATTTGGAGATGTATTGGAAAATGAGCCTCAAATCCGTACACCAACTCAAAAGGAGTCCTTCCAGTGGAAGTATTGGTGGTTGTGTGGTCGACCCACAAGGCATACTTGATCTTGTTGTCCCAACCCTTCTTGTTCTCTCCAACAATATTTTTCACAATGTTCATGATGTTTTTTTTGTTGGATTATTCCAATCCATTCCCTTGAGGATAATAATTCTAAGAGTGTGATCAAACAATCCCATACTTGAATCAAAAGTCATTGGGCACCATTGAGCTAAATGATTTGGCATTGTCAATGGTTATCTTAGCATGTACACCAAATGTAGTAATAATATTTTCCTCAAGGAATTTCATCACGACTTCTTCCATTACTTTCTTGGTTGGGATAACTTCCACCCATGTTATGAAGTAATCAATGGTGGTCAAAATCCATCGGCATCCGTTACTAGAATTGTCTTTGAAATCACCAATGAAATCCGGTCCCCATTGTTGAAAGGGTGCTTCCACAATGGTTGGATTAAGGGGAAGGGAAGGGAAGCGTTGCTTGCCGGTGAAAAATTTCACAAGATCTAACATATCGATGTGTGTCAGAGAATATAGTAGGCCAATTGTATCCTACTCTTAAAATATTATGGGCAGTGGTGTGTGCTACAAAATGGCTTCCACAATGTCCTACATGAAGTTTGATGATTAACTTATCAACTTCTTCTTTATCAACACATCTAAGTATTACCCCATCTGGGTTCCTCCACCTGAGACCATTCTCTTTTAGGAAATATTTCATAGCTTTGATTCTCAGGGCTCTTCTCTTATGTTCCACCAAATGATCAGAGCATGTGAGGTTTTTCAAATAATAAATGATGTTTGAATACCATTCATTTTTTTCAATCTCACTTATGACAATGTTGACTTGCTCCTTCTATCCTACCTTAATGACCTCTTGATTTCTTTCTGTGATCATCTTTTCCAGTTGTTGTCCTTTAATTATCCTAGTTGACTTTATTTCTAATTCATATTCCTTTATTTGTTACACCCAAAATCCTGATCATCGTGAAAGACATAGATCTTGTCGTCTTTTAACCAACTACTTCTCATATAATTCACACAAAAGTATCAATAATCATGTTGTCCAATCCTTAATAAAGAAATTCAAAATTTAACACTTGTTGAGTGAAAAACTACTAATTAATCATGCAATCCATACCTTTGTATTTATGTGATCATCTTGAGAGACACATACCCTTCCATCTTTGACCAGACTAATTGTCATAGAATTCACATAAAAGTATCAATAACCATGTCGTCCAATTCTTGGTTAAGAAATTCAAACTATAACACTCGCTGGGTGAAAAACTAAATTATCATACAATCCATACCTCTATATTTTTGTGATCGTCATGAGAGACATGGACCCTATCATCTTTGACCAGACTGCTTCCCATACATTTCACACAAAATTATCAATAACTGTGCCTTCCAATTCTTGATAAAGAAATTCAAACTATAACACTCACTGTCTTAAACGATAACCTATCATACAATCCATACCTCTGTATTTTTGTTATCGTCGTGAGAGACACAGACACTATATTTGATTTGAATACTTCATACAATTCACACAAAAGTGTCAATAACCAAGGATACTCCATCTGAACTACGCCTCTTCACCTAGAGGATACCCATACTTTGTTCTAGGCTATGAGGGAGGCACAATCCTACTCTAGTGAAACTCAAGTCCTATAATGTGGAGAAAATTGGCTCCTTGAGGGAGCTTTCCTTTCTTCATCCAAGTCTACCACATAACCTAGACTCTAATCTCTCTCTTTCCTTGTTGTTCCTTCTTGGTTGTGCACCCTTGTTCTTTTATATGGACTCCAAATGCCACCTTCGTGAATTACCATATCCTTTGGGTGTGTCACGCTCCTTTATATAACAACGTGCCCAAACAAAATTTCCCACCCTTTTGCAGACCCTATGTGCTCAACCGAACCCATGTGTTTGTCACCCTTCACATCCCTTGGGATTGGCGCCCCCCAACCTTGGGTGCACTTCCTCATGTCAACTTGCCCCAACCTCTTTGGTGCACCCCTTCTCTTGCTCGTTTCCACCCGATGCTTCACCTCATGCTTGGGCAAGCCCCTTGGTGTGTTCGCATGCCCAAGGTACCCACTTGCCAAACTAGTGTGACTCTTGGGTGTCAGAGAAACCCCAAATTTTGTCTCCTTCAGGACTTGGATGAGGGTGTCCACACCCTTCTAGGTGAAGAACTTACATCCTCTCCCACCTCAAGGCATTGTCGTACATGGTAACATCCACAAAATCTACAATATCCATATTTCTGCTCGAACTCATGCCCCCATCACAACTAAGTCTGTTGGAAACCCTGAGTTTCGTGCCAACTGGAAACCCCAAATTCTGCCAAAGTGGAAACCTCAAGTTTCCTTGTGGAGTGGAAGCCTCAAGTTTCCACAAACTAACCAAACTAACAAAGTTACCAACTTAACAAGGGGGGTCACATTTTTTACCTCGTTTTGAAAAGTTGTGCTACGTCCATTTTTAAGTTGTTTTTTGATATTTTAAATCTTGTTATCCATAATGTATCTACATTGTTTTTTTAAATGCTTATTGTTTCAACTATTTTCAATTTTTTTTCAATGGTGTTTTTAATCATTTTTCCATGCTTCTTTCAATGTTAAAAAAGTTGTATATCATTTACTTTTTTTAAATTAAGATTTTTCATATAATTGTGTCTCCTAAATTAATTTATAGTTTGGAAAATATCATTTTTAACACATTTTTTACCTTTACTTCAATACATAGAAAATAATTGTAATTAAATAACACTAATTTTAAATCTTTAGCAAAAAAAAAACACATTTTAAAGCCATATATAATAAAAAAAACCTATACATTTTCGAACCTATCCATTCAAAATAACATGTCAAATAAAACATTTTTATGGACATAATTGATAAAAATAAAAATGATTTTTTTTTTTTAAATTAACATTTTTTTTTCCATATTTTTATACATTTGAAGTAAAAAATGTTGATTTTTCTATATGAGATGATATCTGATCGATATATTATTACAATGATGAGTATTCCATATATAGAGAACATATGGTGACCATCCATGAAAGGATGTGTCCCTTGAATAATAAATAACTACTTATTTTTTATATATATTTATATTTTGTATTATAAATATATA
>JZKD02S1557216.1:876344-894157 GCA_000966675.3 Picea glauca
CAATATTAATATTATTCAATTCCAATTAATTTAGAGTTATTTCACATACATGTG
This sequence comes from Picea glauca, assembly GCA_000966675.3. Lineage (NCBI taxonomy): Eukaryota > Viridiplantae > Streptophyta > Pinopsida > Pinales > Pinaceae > Picea > Picea glauca. The sequence goes on from JZKD02S1557216.1 coordinate 876,399, forward strand.
AATATGAGATCAAGATAAATTTTGTTTTGTATATAAAAAAAATGGAGTTGAATATGCATGTTGATCCAAGTTGTATATTTCATGAATTTTTATCTCAAAGGGCTTAAAGAGATTTACAATCTATTGTAGTGAATTTTAAATGAGTTTTACTCTTTCTTTTATTTCCTTTCTAAGCATTAGGACCTCTAGTCTTAGAAGAATTGATAAGTAGTACAACCATGAGATATCAAATGAAACAACAAGATTTTATGATGTAATAAGCTTGGCATCGGAATAACAATCATGAATTTGTTTAAAAAAGATATCACCATTAAGTCATCATCCACATAAAATAAACCAAACAATCAAAACCAAATTGACTGAGAAAACACCCATAAAATCATCTCTTCAATTGAAATGAATTAAAATCAAAAGCAACTTAAATTAAATTGGAGGCCCCTTTAACTTTATAAAAATTGAAGGGGAGTTGCTAAGACCTCAACACCATGATACATCTTCTATTTATTTATGTGGATGGTTTTTCCTTTGTTTGATTTTTTTATTTTCATATTTCAATTATTTTCAAAAATCTAAGCATTAAGCTAGTAGTAATAAATGTGGGATGTAAGGAAATAAATCGAATAATAAAATATTTTAGAATATTGCAATATTTTTTGTGACGAACTTTTCCAGTGGAATATCCATGACAGTTTACAATTCATCTACTCATCTTTGTCTCTCTTTATACACTACAATCTTTTCCTCATTAACTTTGTTTTTTCCCTTTTTTTTCTATCCCCGTCATAATGGTCTGCTCAAGAGAACACATATCTCCAAGAAAAACTCTTTCTCCTTCAAATAACCTCCTTTTTTCGATGGTTGATGAGAGGGAAGAGATTCTTATTTGATATATTATTGAGTGCATGAAAATAGGGAGGTGGTTATAATTTCTAAAAGGATGGAGTCTTCCCACTCCTCACCCCCATCCCACTCTTAGATTTCCATTCAAATCAAACTAGCCTTCTAAGAAACCATCATTAACATTAAAAGAGTGGAGTGTTGAGTTAATACACATAATAAATAAGAAAGAGAATATTAGGATACATAGGTAACAAGGATTAATAATCATCCCTTTGGATCCCCTCACCTCTTCCCCTCTAGTGGACCCATAACCTATTAAGTGTTTTTTCTCGATCAACATTGGATCTTTTATTAAACTTCAACGTAACAATTATAGGTAACCAAAATTACCAAAAAAGTATACCTCAAAGTATATAAGAAACATACTAATGAAAAGTAACTATATACACCATTTACAATATATAAATAATCATGTTCAAAACATCCCAGAATCGAAATCAAAATATTATATAATATTCCCCACACACAATAAAAAAATTTCATCTATTACATGACAATGATAGAATAGTGTAATTCCAACACATATATATAATTCAAACAAAAAATATCTAATCAAACTTAGTTTATATATATATATATATATATATATATATATATATATATATATATATATATTTTTCAAACAAAAAATTTATAGACAAACTTATTTTATGAAACTCTTGTTTGTTTTTGTTATAATTGAGTTTATAAAATCTAATAATAATGAAAAACACATATACCCATGCAACATTATAATACATATTCTTGGTGTCATTTGCTTAAAAAAATAAAACAAAGAACACTATAGTCTAAATACTCTATAAACTATAGTCTTCAATATAAAATTAGTGTATTGTTACCATATTAAATCAATATAATTCATAATTAAAAATGCATCTTTAAGGGATGACTAGTGACTAAATTGACACAAGATAAGAAACATAACAACTAACTAGTAACTACACCAAAGAAGATCTATGCATAGTATTACAACATATATGAAAATGTTACATTTAGTTATAGCATGACTTGGTCGTCCAACATCAGAAGTATAAAAAATTGTATCAGAGGGATAACTATTCCAATGCATTCACATCCTCGAGAGTCAAGGCTTATCCCTACATTGAAATCGTATTTGACGACGCCACCAAGAGGAAGTAGGTCAAGTTGAGGCCACCACGAAAGAGGTAGCCATTTCCTAACAACTGTGAGGGAGACATTAGTCTTTACCATTTTGGCTAATTTGTCTTTTTAAAATGATTGTATGATTGTTGTTCTTGTTTCCAAATATTCATTGTTTAATAATGTGAATGGTTAACTATGCTCTGATGAAACATAAAGCCATCTAAAGGATAAAAATATGGGAAGATCATCACAGGATCAAATCATTCTCTACAGACGTGGTTACCCATGATCTGAAATGTTGATTGTAATTTTCCTGGTGCTCTTTTTGCTTCAAACCACTTGGTTTCCCTTTCTTTTGGCTTATGTTTTCCAGGTACTATGCCTAAACACATGCCTCATCCACTGTCCTTTCCTTGAAGAGCATTTCCTGCTTTCGTATATGACTGCGTAAACCCACCAGATACTTGAGAAGTACATCTAGGTTCTTGGGAGAGATACCCAACATGATATCCATCTTTCTAAACTCAATGGTTTACTCATGTACACTTTTCCCCTACCTCTTCTTGAAGTAATTCCATTGGATCCATTGGTATACCAGATAAAAATTGGACTTGATGAGGGTTTTGAATTTATCCCACCTAATTACTGACATATCACCCTCTAGCCTAAGTGTTTATGTGTGGATTTCCCACTAGGTTAAAGCATGGCCCTCTAACTTCAATCTACCAAATGAAATCTTTTTCTCTTCATCTATATGGGGAAAACTAAAATAAAATTATAGTTTTTGCAACCAATGCTTGAGTTTTAATGCATCGATCTCACCTTGGTATGGATTTATGTCCACTTTCTCTTCCATATTGGATAGAGACTGTGAAAGGTTAACGACACTTGAACTCAGCTGCTCTTTCTCGGATTCTTTCCATGACTCCTTTCCAAAGTCTTCCCAATCCCCCAATTTCCCCTCTAATCCGATCTCTTATTTAAATCCTCCATCATCTTCAAACAGTTCAAGATTTATTATTAGAGACACTAGGAGGAGGTTCATATTGCGACTAATGTTGAAAAATTGCACTTCCAAAAACTCAAACCTATGTTCCGATAGATCTAAAGGGTTGTTATGAAGAGACTCATTTTCCATGGATAGGGTTTCTATTCTTAGTTGTAGAGCCTAATTATCTTCCTGATTCAGAGGTCTTATTTCAATCATGTTTGGATCCCATTTCCTTATGGCGGGGTGTTCCCCCCCCCCCACATCTATTTCTAGGGGGGCAGTGACAATATTTTGGAGCCCCCCTTGGTGGGGGTTCTGGGGAAGCACCCCCAAAGAGCACTTTTTAGGAAAAATTCCCTGTAAAATATTGTAATTTCGTAGTCAACTGGGGCCATTCATCATTAGGTTGCAGATATGACGGTAGATGTTATGTTAGGGTTTTTTTCCCTAGAAGGAAACCCTCTTTTATGTATGAGGGAATTGCATTGTGGTTGTGCATATTTGTGAGTGAATATTGTATTCTGAGAGAGGAGACTGTGAGAAAAGAAGAGGAATTTATAGTGGGTATTCTGTAGGTTGTATCCTTTCATTTGTTGGATAATAATAAAGGACGGATTGGAAATTTATCTCATAATGTAGCTCACATTGGGTGAACCAGATATATATGTGTCTCTATTGTATTGTGTATCTTTTGTGTTTTTATTTCCTCATATCTTTTTATTTTATTGCTCTACAATCATATTTTTCTAACATCGATATCAGAGAGAAAGGTAGCTCACAGGAAAAGAGGGTTCCTAGTTCAAGTGGGAGCAGTGGTGGAATATATAAAGTTCAGGGTCAAGAAATTTAACGGCCAAAAATACCAGTTATGGAAGATGCAAATGGAAGACTATATATACCAGAAGGATCTTTTCCTACCATTGGGAGAAAAATAAAAGCATCCGACAAGTATGAAGGACGAAGAATGGGAAGTTATTGATAGAAAGACACTAGGAACAAGCCAGTTTTTCCTAGACACATTGATGGCCTTCAACATTTCAAAAGAAAATACAATGGAGGATATGATGAAGCCATTGGATAAACTATATGAAAAACCCTTGGCCTCCAACAAGGTATTTCTAATGAAGAGATTATTTAATATGAATATGTCAAAATGTGGGTCTGTTACTGATCATCTAAATGAATTTAATATGGTTACTAATGAACCAATTTCTACAAGAGTGAAATTTTATGATGAGGTTAGGGCTCTTATAATCTTGAGCTCATTGCCAGAAAATTGGAACGGATTGGTCATGGTTGTAAGTGACTCTTTCTATGGTTCAAACACTTTGAAATTTGATGATGTTGTTGGTGTTATCCTTAGAGAGGAAATGTGATGGAAAAACATAGGTGAGACATTAGGTAATGTGTTTACTGTGGAGAATAGGGGAAGACAAAGGGAAAGAGGAAAGATCCCAGGGAATCATGGGAAGTTTAGGAAGTGAAGATCCAAATCCAAACTAGCAAAGATCAAGTGCTATAATTGTGGGAAGAAGGGACATCTGAAGAAATAATGTAGATATCCAAAGAAACAAGGAATGGACAACAGAAGAAAAATCAAGAAGAAAATGTAGCAGGTGATTTGTTACAAGATGATTTGATTCTTTCTTTAGACAATATTATTGATTCTTGGGTATTAGATTCAGGGGCTTCATTTCATGCCACACCCCATAGGAAATATTTTCAATATTATGTTCAAGGGGATTTTGGACAAGTTTATTTGGGTGATGATGAACCATGTAAAATTGTTGGAATGAGTAAGGTACAGATAAAGTTAAATAATGGAAACCAATGGTTGCTGAAAGAAGTAAGACACATTCTAGATTTGAGAAGAAATATAATTTCAACAAGGAAGTTGGGAAGTTAAGGTTGTACATCTACATTTATAGAAAAGGCGTGGAAGCTCACTAAAAGATCTCTGGTAATAGAAAAAGGAGAGAAGGTAGGTACACTATATTTATGTACTATTAATGTTGAATATTATATATCTTTAGCTTCTACAGGAGTGGATACAACATTGTGGAATCATAGGCTTGGACACATGAGTGAGAAGGGGATGCAGGTACTCCATAAAAGAAATTTTTTTCCAAATCTGAAACAAATTGATTTGTATTTTTGTGAGCACCGTGTTTATGGAAAATAGAAGAGAGACATATTTCTTAGAGTTAGGAAGGAAAGTAAGAGTGAAAAGTTAGAGCTCGTGCATACATATGTATGCCGACCAACTTAAGTATCATCTCTTGCTGGCTCTCATTATTATGTTACATGTATTGATAATGCAACTAGGAAAACTTTGGTTTATTGCATTCAACAAAAATATGATGTTTTTGACACTTTTAAGAAATGAAAATCTTTGGTTGAGAATGGGTTGAAGTGTCTCATGTCAAATAATGGAGGTGAATACTACAACAAGGAGTTTGATAATTACTATTCATACCATGGGATTCGTAGAGAGAAGATAGTTTCAGTAACACCATAAGACAATGGTGTGTCATAAATGATGAACATGACAATCATGGAATGTTTAAGGAGTATGAGATCACATGGAGGGTTGTCCTTACAGTTTTAGGTAGATGTTGTAGATATTTTTATTTACTTAATAAACATAGGGCCTTCAAGATCCTTGTATGATGGCATTTCAGAGGAGGCATGGAGACATGGATAGCTAAAAATGTATGTTGATTAAGGTTGGTTGTCATTGATGTAAACCCTTGAAGAAATCCCCGTAGCACAAAGGTTTGGGTAATGGACCCAATATTGTTTCATGTAAAGATGACTCATTATTTTCTTGTCATGGTTGATAATAAGTAAATATGGATGAACTCCAAAGTGGTCCCCTTATAGTTAAAGCCCTCACGGGAAGACGCTTTGCAGAGTGAAAGAACCCATGCTTAATTGTGGAATAATGAGATGAAGGACAATGAATTTTTTAGTGAAACTATCCTATATGGATAGTGCTTGTCATGCCATTTTCGGTGGTATGTGGAATGTCACATAACTCCTCACAATTAGAGAGTTATGACCATATGAATTTGGATAACCCCTCATAAGTATTATAGAAGCCCACAAGGTCAATGTAATTTGCAAAAGAAATTATTTTAAATGAAGAATCCCTAAAATAAGGAAAGTGTAAGGCTACATGAAGATATAAATAAGAGGAAAAACTCACTCATTATACACACACTTGTACATATTGTATATCTATTTTCTTGTATAAATCTTCTTGTAAATACTTGTGGATACATATGAAGTGGCGAACATCTGAGATAGCACGAAGGGTTGACAGTGAAATTCTCAGATTTACAGAAAGCCCTATTTTCTAAGGCGTATGAAGGTTGTATGTGTATATGGTTTGTATATTATGCAGGTTGTCTATGTATAAGGAGCATACGTATGCAAGCTAGTTGTGTACATGGTGAGTACATGTTGGTAAAGATATGGAAACTTGAGAAGATGAAGATGCAAACTTCTAGATTCTGAGATCAAATTCCTAGGAAGGTCTAAAGTGCTCAGATACATCAGATCCATCCATTGGTTTAAAACGTATGTTTTATTTCTATGAATAGTTGGATTTTGATGTATGCATGAGAAATGGCAATGGAGATTTGAGGATTTTCCCTAGAGAGACTAGTGGCTTCATGGGATCTTTTACATAAGTCATATCTACAGAAATACAGTGCTGGTATATTCATCATTGGTACTTCTTGTGAGGCACATCTTGTATTTCTTGTTATATGGCTAAGGGTTTTTATGGTACATAGTTGAGAGCTTGCATTTGTGTAGCAGTTGATGTATTGAGAGACTGAATATCACAAAGGGGTTGATGACTAAGATCATGTGAGGGATATTATACTTTTTCATAATTATACATACTTATTTGACACATGAATAGAGAGAGACCTACTTTCCTTCAGTAAAGGTTATATATGAGGATGCATGCACAAGATATAGTTAAAGTCTGGATAGAGTGACAAGTTACATATCTATGTGAAAGAAGTTACATAAGGTCAGAAGTTTTCAAGAAAATGAAACCCTACTTTTATGAAGGCATACGCAGGCTACATAACTGTATGGGAGCGTACATACGCGGGCTACATAACATATAGGGCACATACATACACGAGATGCAACACTACAAATCACGTACCTATTGTATTTTTGTAGATATATATGTTTAGTTCAGGTACATATTGATTACAGGGAAGTTGTACATATTGGATACAGGTCAATGGTACAGGTTGATATAGTTGTACGATAGTATATCTCACAGTGATAGGTTTATAGTGATTCCATCATTCTACTTATACTTTAGGGTGGTTGGACGGGGCAAGGACAGGTGGTTGTATCCACCTTCCAGTTGTAGCCGGAGAACATAGGGGGTTGTAGCCTCCTTCTGGTTGTAGCCAAAGAAAGAGATTTGGGACAAGCTTCAAAATATTTATGAAGGAGATAAAAAAGTCAAAATACCAAAGCTTTAAACTTACAGGGGTCAGTTCGAACAACTAAAAATGAATGAAGATGAGAATATTGTAGCCTACTTCTTACGAGTCAATGAAACAGTGAATGCAATCATAGGATTGGGAGAAGAAATTGAAGAATCTTTGATTATTCAAAAGGTACTAAGATCTCTTCCTATGAGATTTAACCCTAAGATATCAACACTAGAAGAAATATTGGATCTAAACTCAATAAGTATGGACGAATTGCATGGAATCTTCATAGCATATGAAATGAGAACTGAACAGGAAAATCTAGATGTAAAAGAAGAATCTTTCAAAGAATCCAAAAGATCAAAGAAATAAGAAGAATATATAAACAAAAATGACGTCTTGAAAGATGATGAAGAAGTGGCCAACTTCGTCAAAAGACTGAACAAGGGAACCGATGATAGGTATAAAGGTAAGCTTCATTTAATTTGTTTTAATTGTGATGGTATTGGTCATTTTTCTAACAAATGTCCTCATAAGAAAAATAGAAATGATGAAGGTTACTCAAAAGGCAAACAAACATATAAAGGAAAAAGAACTACAAAGAAAGTTTTCAATAAAAGTTTATGCACCAAAGAAGACATCTCATCATCAGATGAAGATGAAGCCAGTGATAGTGAGACAGGAAGAGTTCTATTCATGGTAGTAAAAGACTCTGACAAAGAAGACTCTGAAGAAGAATATGAAGAAGCCGAAGAAGAAGTCGAAGAAGAAATTGAAGAGGCATAAGTTGAATTTCAAGAAGAATTAATGTGTTCCATAGAAGTTATCAGAAGAGAAAAGAAGAAGAAAAAGAAACTGCCAGCAGAACTAGACAAGAAAGAAGACACTCAAGAACTAGAACAAATGATCACAAAATTGAAAGTTCAAATAGAAGAAGATAGAAGAATTTAATAATCACTCAAAGAACAACTAGAAGAAAAGGACAGGATCATCGGAAACTTGGAAGCAGAGATTGTCACATTAAGAAAGGATATTCAAAAGAAAAATATGCAAAATAACTCAAAATTTTTGGATGACATTATCATCAGTCAAAAATCCCAATTTGACAAGATTGGACCTGGATACAATAAAAAAGAAAAAAGATCAAGCTCCAAAACAACGAAGAAAGAAACCTATCCAAAAAGATATGTAGAAACAATCAAAGGAGATAGGAAGATATACAAAGAAGATTGCAGAGACACTCCTCCATTGAGAATATTCAGATTTCAAAATAAACAAACGATAGATAGGCCTAAAGAAGAAGAAGGATTCACAAGAGCACCTCCTTTCATAATATCCTCAAATCCCAGGTATCAAACTACATTTTTTGGTTTATGTTATGCATGTAATAATTTTGGACATAAAGGTGTGAATTGCAGAGCTAACAACAGAAACAAAAATAACTTTGAGACTTATACACAAAGGGGTTATTCAAGAAGGCCTAGTGAAACACATAGAAGAAATTACAACAAGTTTGAATCTTTGAGCAGTGAAGTGGAATGTTACAAATGTAACAATTTTGGACATGTGGCCAAAGAGTGCAAAATGAAAATCCCTCCTAAAGAACCTCAACAGAATAAAAAAAATCACAAACAGTAACCACAGAAAGGGACATGGATAAGAAAGAAATATCAATATAGCAATGAAGAACGCACACTCATTCTACAAGCTAAGCAGAAGAACGTGGTTGGTATGTTGACAATAGGTGTTCAAAACACATGACAGGTGATAGAGACAATTTTATTACATTACAAAAAGAAAGAGATGGATCAGTATCCTTTGGAAATGATGATTCAGCCAAAATCATTGGAAAATGAACAGTCTGAATAGGGAACAAGAATGAAAAGGAAGAAAATGTTCTACTAGTATAATATATGAAACATAATCTTCTAAGTGTGATTCAAAAATGTGACCAAGGTCATAAAGTTACTTTCGATTTACAAAAGTGTGAGATAAGAAAACAAGGTTCAGGAAAATTGGTCGCTACAGCTACAAGAAGTTCAAGCAACATATATGTGTTAAGTGAAATTGGAAATGAAAAATGTTGTCTAGGAAAGGAAGATGAAAGTTGGCTATGGCATAGAAGAATGGGTGACATACATTTTGATAACCTTGTCAAGGTCAACAAAATAGAAGCAGTCAGAGAAATTCCCTAGGTCACGAAACCAACCAACACTTTATGCAAGCATTGTCAACAAGGAAAGAAAACAAAGACCAGGTTCAAATCAAAGGAATATTCAACGACAAGACCACTGGAAATTGTTCATATTGATCTAGTTGGACCAACTAAAACAAAGGGCTTAAAAGGTGAGAAATACTTTATGTTATTATTTGATGATTATGCAAGAATGATTGTAGTTTGCTTTTCCAAGAATAAGTTAGAAGCTTTTGAAAACTTCAAGATCTACAAATAAATGGTTGAAAATGAAATGGATTCAAAAATCAAATGCTTGAGATCTAATAATGGAGGAGAGTTCAACTCAAAGGAATTTATGGACTACTACAACAATCATGGAATAAAAAGGCAATTCTCTATTGCTAGGACACCTCAACAGAATGGATTTGTAGAAAGAAAGAACATGACAGTACAGGAAATGGCTCGAACAATGCTAATGGATTCAAAATTGACAGATATTTTTTGGACACAGATAGTGCATACAACAATTGACATTCAAAACAGAGTAATGCTCAGAAACAACACTGACAAAACTCCTTACGAACTATGGAAAGGAAGACCAACAATTGTAAAACACTTCAGAGTTTTTGGAAGCAAATGCTATATCAAAAGAGAAGATGGCGGAATGAGAAAGTTTGACTCTCACATGGACAAAGCAGTACTTCTTGGTTACTCATGTACAAGGAAAACATAGAAGTGTTACAATATAAGATTGAAAAAAGTTTTGGAAAGCATCAACGTAACAATTGATGAAACAAGGAGACCAAAATCAAAGGAAGAAAATGAATCAATGCAACAACCCTTAAAAGAAGAAGAAAAAGATGAAAAAGAAGTATAAGAGGAATATGAAGAGAATTCGACATAAGCATAAGAGAAAGTTCAACAAGTTTCTCCAAAGACACCCAATAAAAGAGTACAGAAGAATCATCCTTTAGATCAGATTATCGAAAACAAAGATGCAAGAGTTGAGACTAGTAGAAGAATCTTTTCACCAGAACAAACACACCTAGCACTCTTATCTACAATTGAACCAAAAGGTTTTGAAGAAGCCAACAAGGATGAATTTTGGAATAAGGCCATGGATGAAGAGTTGGATCAAATAGAGAAAAATGAAACTTGGGAATTGGTTCCAAGACCAAAGAATAAGAATGTGATTGGCACAAAATGGGTCTTCAGGAATAAATTGAATGAAGATGGACAAGTTATAAGGAAAAAATCTAGATTGGTATGTAAAGGATATGCACAGATTGAAGGAATCGACTTTGAAGAGACATTTGCCCTAGTTGCCAGAATGGAAGCAATCCATTTTCTTTTAGCTTATGCATGATTCAAAAATATTAAAGTATATCAAATGGACGTAAAATCAGTTTTTTCGAATTGGGAACTTGAAGAAGAAGTCTACATTGAACAACCAGAAGTATGTTAGTTGTCAGAGAACACGGATTATGTGTGTAAATTAAAGAAGGCCTTGTATGGTCTAAAACATGATCCTAGAGCATGGTACTCTAGACTGGATAAGTATCTGCAGTAGGCATGGTTCAGAAAAGGAAGTGCAGACAACAACCTCTACATCAAGGTAAGTCAAGGTAATATTTTATTACTTGAATTTTATGTTGATGATATTATTTTTGGTAGTGATGATGACAGGTTAAGCCAGAAATTTGCAAAAGATATGCAGAACGAATTTTAAATGTCGTTACGTGGAGAACTATCCTTCTTTTTGGGACTTTAGATACGTCAAATAAACCAAGGAATTTTTATTTATCAAACCAATTATATCAGTGAAATGCTAAAGAGGTTCAGAATGGAAGATTGCAAACCAGTTATCACTCCCATGCAAACTAGTTGTAAGTTGAGAAAAGATGATGATTCGAAGTCTACAAATCAGAGGAAATACAGGTCAATGATTGACAACCTACTATATGTGACAACATATAGACCAGATTTAATGCAGGCAGTTGGATAGGTGGTTTGATTTCAAAAAGCACCAAAGGAATCACATGTATTAGAAGTGAAGAGGATTTTAAAATATCTCAAAGGAACATAATAGTTTGGATTATGGTATCCAAAAGGAAAGGATCTATCACTTATTTCCTGCACAGATGCAAATTGGGCAGGTTGTATTGATGATATATGAACCACCAGTGGAGCAATGTTCTACTTAGGTGAGTGTTTAGTATCATGGATAAGAAAGAAGCAATCATCAGTATATTTATCGACAATCGAGGCAGAGCATATTGCAACAACATCATGTTGTACATAGGTTCTTTAGATGAAACAAACTCTGATAGATATACAGATTGAGGATGATGAGCCCATTCCAATCTATTATGATAATACAAGTGCCATCAGTGTCTCAAAGAACCTGGTGATGCACTCCAAGATGAAGCACATTCTAATCAAGTATCACTTTCTACGGGAGCAGGTTACAGAAAAGAACATTAGAGTTGAGTATGTGGGCACCAAAGAACAAGTGGCATACATATTTACAAAACCACTTCCACGAGAAGCCTTTGAATATCTTCACCAGATACTTGGAGTTATTTCTAATCCAAAATGAATTTTGTTTGAATTCTTATCTTATATGTCTTAGATATACAGGAGGAAGCACAATAACATGACAATTCAGTCATGGGGAGCATCCCCATATGGAAAGACACCTTTGCCATTGATGACAAAGGGGGAGAGTTTTATTATATGCAGAGGATAGAGGCATGTTTCTAGGGGGAGGAGATTTATCAGATATAGTGGACAAAGGCATTGTTCAAAGGGGGGCATGAGTGATATGATTTCAGTATTGCATCAGAGTGTTTCCATCAATGCCAAAGGGGGAGATTGTTGATTAAGGTTGGTTTCTATTGATGTCAACCCTTGAAGAAATCTCCGTAGCACAAAGTTTTGGGTAATGGACCCAATATTGTTGGATGTAAATATGACTAATTATTGTCTTGTCATGGTTGATAATAAGTAAAGATGTATGAACTCCAAAGTGGTGCCCTTATGGTGAAATCCCTCATGGGAAGATACTTTGCGGAGTGATAGAACCCATGCTTAATTATGGAATAATGAGATAAAGGACAACGAATTTGTCAGTGAATCTATCCTAAATGGATAGTGCTTATCATGCCATTTCTGGTGGAATGTGGAACGTCACATAACTCCTCACAGTTAGAGAGTTATGACCATATGAAGTTGGAGAACCCCTCATAAGTCTTATAGAAACCCCCAAGGGTCAAACTTCTTTGCAAAAGAAATTATTTTAAATGAATAAGCCCTAAAATAAGGAAAGTGTAAGGCTACATGAAGATATAAATAAGAGCCAAAGATCACTCATTATACACACACTTGTACATTTTGTATACATATTTTCTTGTGTAAATCTTCTTGTAAATACTTGTGGATACATCTGAAGTGACAAACGTCTGAGGTAGCATGAAGGGATGATGGTGAAATTCTTCGATTTACAGAAAACTCTATTTTTTTAGGTGTACATGGGTTGTCTGTGTATAGGGTGTGTACAATAAGCAGGTTGTCTGTGTATAGGGAGCGTACGTACATGGGCTGGCTATGTACAAAGTGATTACATGTTGGTAAAGCTATGGAAACTTGGGAAGATGAAGATGCAGAGGTTCTAGATTTTGAGATCAAGCTCCCAGGAAGGTCTAAAGTTCTCATATACATCAGATCCATCCATTGTTTCAAAAGGTATGTCTTATTTCTATGAACAGATGGATTTTGATGTATGCATGAGGAATGACAATAGATATTTGAGGATTTTCCCTAGAGAGACTAGTGGCCTCATGGGATTTTCTTCATAAGTTAGATCTACAGAAATAAAGTGTTGGTATACTCATCATTGATACTTCTTGTGAGGCACATCTTGTATTTATTGGCACATGGCTAAGGGTTTTTATGGTACATATTTGAGAGCTTGCATTTGTGTAGTAGTTGATGTATTGATAAACTGAATATCAGAAAGGGTTTGATGACTAAGATCATGTGAGGGATATTATACTTGTTCATGATTATACATACTTATTTGACACATGACTAGAGAGAGACATACTTTCCTTGAGTAAAGGTTATATATGAGGATGCATGCACAGGGTATAGTTACAGTCTGGATATAGTGACAGGTTACAGATCTATGCGAAAGAAGTTCTAGAATGTCAGAAGTTTTCAAGAAAAGGAAATCCTAGTTTTTAGAAGGCATACGTAGGCTTCATAACTGTTTGGTAGCATACATACAGGGGTTTCATAATAGATAGGGCACACACATACGTGGGAAGAAATGCTACGGGTCACATACATGTTGTATTTTTGTATATATATGTTCATTTTAGGTACAAATTGATTACAGGGTAGTTGTACAGATTGGATACAGGTCAGTGGTACAGATTGATATAGTTGTATGATAGTATATCTCATATTAACAAGTTGACAATGGTTCTGTCATTCTACTTATACTTCAGGGTAGTTGGATAGGGAAGGACAGGTGGATGTAGCCACCTTCTAGTTGTAGCCAGAGAACATAGGGGGTTGTAGCCAGAGAATTGGGGAGTTAGAGCTTCCCTCAGGTTGTAGCTTGAGAAACTAGGGGGTTGTAGCATCCTTCCAGTTGGAGCTAGAAAACAAAGAAAGTTGGTGCTTCCAATGAATTTAATTCTTCAAGACATATAAGAAAAGACAGTTTGTGGTTTTTTCACGATTTGGGTTTCCATGTAAAACACTGGTGTACTGTGTATGTGTGTGATTGTTCATTTCTTATTGCTCAATATTGGATAATAATACTACATTGATATAAAACTTGGATTAATTTGGGGAAAAATGATTACCATTGCACTATTACCGATTCACCCCCCCTCTTAGTAATCCAACAAGGTAAACTACCCATTTCTAAGGAATTTCGGTTCTGAAGCATTTTTCCATATTAATAAAGAAAATATAACAAAACTTGAGGGAAAATCCAAGAAGTGTAAATTAATTGGACATAATGTTAATGATTTTGGTTATCACTTATGGGATTATGAAAAACACAAGATTATTAGGAGTAGAGATGTGGTATTCAATGAAAAGGTCATGTACAAAGATCAATTGTAGGGAAAGAAACAGGAAAAGGAAAACACAAAATACACAGTTCTTGATGAAATCAAAGAAAATGATATTCCAAAGGTATCAGAAGATCAAAATGTACAATAATAGAAGCAACATGTACCTCAAAATCCTGTAAGTGTTTTTATAATATCTATCAGTTTAAGTAGACCACCTGAATGATATTCTCCTTCATTGTGTTATTCATTGTTGACTGATTTTGGTGAACCAGAAAGTTATGAAGAGACAATGTAGGTAGACATTAAAAATAAGTGGGAGAAAGGAATGAAAGAGGAAATGGACTCAGTAAATAATAGACTTGGGACTTGGTTTAGTTGCCTAGAGTGAAAATAACATTTCAAAATAAATGGGCTTACAACTTGAAGGAAGAAGATGGAGGAAAAAATCAGTACAAGGTCAGACTTGTTGTAAATGGGTTTGCATAGAAGAAAGGTAGTGATTTTGATGAAATATTCTCTCATGTTGTTAAAATGAATTCGATTAGGACTATTTTAAGTCTTGTAGTAGTACAAAATTTACATCTTTAACAATTAGATGTAAAAAAGGATTTTCTCCATGGGGTTTGAAGGAAGAGATTTATATGCTGGAAACATAGGTGTATGAAGTCAAAGGGAAGGATAATTTGGTATGCAGGTTGAAGAAGAGCATGTATGTCCTAAAACAGCCTCCAAGGAGGTGGCATTTGAAGTTTGACAAGTTTATGACATAACAAGGTTATAGTAGATGTCATTATGATCACTATCTTTATTTTAAGAGGCTAGAAATTGAAATCTATATTATCTTTTTGTTGTATGTACATGGCATGCCTGTTGCAGGATCTAACATGTAGGATATAAATGTGCTCAAAAGGAAATTAGTTAATTTATTTTTGATGAAGGATTTGGGAGCTACAAACTAAATCCTTGGTATGAGAATAGCAAGAGACAAGAAAAATTGCAAATTGATAATGTCTGAGGGTGAGTATATAGAGAAGGTGTTGTGGAGGTTTAGTATGAAAAATGAAAAACCGGTTAGTACACCTTTGGCCAGACATATCAAATTAACCAAGTAAATGTGTCTGAAGACACATGAACATATATAATACATGTCCAAGGTCCCTTATTCATCAACAATTGGTAGCTTGATGTATGTGATAGTGTGCACAAGACCAGATATTACACATGCAATGGGAGTTGTGAGTAGGTATATAAACAATCCAGGGATAGAACATGCAGTGAAGTCGATTCTGAGGTATTTAAGTGTTGGCAAATATTGAATAAGCAATGGACACGTGTTGATGGTTGTTGTCATTAATGGCAACAGTGGAGACAACAGAATAAGAAGGATAAAACCCCGTGGGGATTTGGAAGTAAAATCTCAGGAGGAAAAGCCTTGAAGAAAACGCGTGCAGCAAGAGATTACAGAGGAAAAAGGAAGACAGAGATCCAGTGACCGTTGGATCCCATTTAAATTTCTCGAAAGGCCGATAGCCGTCAGATCTTCAGAAGCTGCGTAGAGGTTAAACGCAGGGGTTAAGTCCTACTGTGCAGAGGTGAAATCTTGAAGGATTAGGAACCATCCATTCGCAAGGACAGGTGGCATAGGATCGAGCGTTGTCGGAGTTATGCTCATCGGCGAATCGGGAATCGGAGTTTCATGAGTCCCGTGTTCAATCACAACGAAAACACCAAAATCGCGATATGCGATCTCACGACTTGATCGTATCCATTAAAGAAAGAATGATCTGGACCATTGAATCTCTACGTGGAGTGCGAGTATTGGTATGGTTGTGGAGATGACTCAGTAACCGTTGGATCCAAGCGCAAGACCCGATCATCGTTGGATCAGAGATAATCTGCATGCATTTTAAAGAACAAGGATAAGTGGGAGTAATCGCGATGTGCAAAATCCTGATCTAATCTGAGTCGTTGAGCTAGAAGTGATCTAAACCATTGAATCTATGCATGAAGAATCGGGAATCAGGAATCGACACTTTGCAATGTCAAAATCTCTTAACAATGAGAAACCCGAAATCACAAAATGCGATTTCGCGAATTGATCTCAGCCGTTAAAGAAAGCAAGAGATGAGGACTGTTGATCAAACTCTACATCGGAGTTTCGTGAATCAAGAGATGGCAAGGATTGCAACATGAGTTGCGAAATCGTGATATGCAATATTGCGACATAATCGTAGCCGTTGAGCTGAAATTACATCTGGATCGTTGATTCGATCGATATATGTAATTCTGTGTATCGGGATTTATAAGTGAAGTTTAACATCGCAATTGCCGAAATCACGATGGGTGAAATCCCAATTGGATATGATCTGTTGGATCAAATATTGATCGGAGGGTCACTGTTCTCTATCTGAGTTAACGACTGAGTATGATTTATGTTAATGAAACAGACTCATTATGAAGAATTACTTAGCGTTTTAGATGACGATTCAGTTGCTTAGACAGTTGTCGTTGTTCTTGCCGAAGGAGAGGGGAAGTGGAACCGTCAAGGCAGGATGTATAAAATAAAACGAGTGACACTATATGGCGTTGGTTGTTCTGCGTGGAAAAAGAATGAAATAGTAAGAAAAGAAGGAGAAAGGAGAAGGAGTTAAGGAGGAAGTCTAATTGATATACAGAATGAAATGAATTGAATATGTGTATTGGAGAAAAGGACAGGCAGAGCAGATGAAATGCAGAGCAGAAGAACAAGAAGAAGAGTAGAATGGCAAAAATGAGAAGATGTTGAGCATAAAATTTTGATAGAGCAGATCAGAAGCAGAGAAGAACGATAGAGCAAGTAGCAGGAGACAAGATTTACAGAACAAAGTAAAATTGGTATGAACTATTTTATCTTTAAAGTTGAATGTTTATTTATTCATTGATATTATAGGGAGGTTGGGAGGTGCTCGAGAGGACTGTTGTCCTCAGAAGTTCAAGTGGGTGCTTGAACACAGGAAGTTGTAGCTTCCATCTGGTTGCAGCCAGAGAAA
>JZKD02S1557216.1:904075-916114 GCA_000966675.3 Picea glauca
TAAAAGGAGGTTGCCCCCTCGAAGAGGCTTATTATCTGAAATTATCTCTTTTTCAAGGCGTTGAGTACTTTTCCTGAGGTTTTTATATGCTATATTGATATTTGGTTCTTAACATTTGGACACCAAAACCCCACAAATGTCATTTAATTCCTAAAAATGGCTATAAAATGTTCCAGACTCCAATTTTCCAAACTAGTACCTACCAATAAAATTGCCCTACAAGTTGATTCCTCCATTTGTTTCCACTCTAAAAGCATCGATATAGATGAAAAATAATTCAATGATCTAATCTGGATCACTTTTGTTTAAGAAAGCCAACAAATGCAAGTTAGAAATGGAGATAATACTATTTCATGTACAATTGAAATAAGGATGAGAGGATATCATGGCATCATTGTTGGGAACCAAAGTCATTGAGTCTATTATTATTCCAAGAGGGAGGAGTCTGTAATGCCCCATATTATTTCCTAGAATATATTAGATAAATATCATGCATGTGTTGTGATGATGTGATTAATTAATGAGTGTCAAGGAAATATGGTTGAGTTCTAATGACTCTATATTGTAAAATGTAAATATTCTTATAAATATTCCTACTATGGATCCCAAAGCTAAGGCTTGACTAGAGAATCGTGGACATCTTAAACACAAACTTAGTGACTTATGTCTAAGTTATGTGTTGTTTTTCACCTTGAGGTAATGTTACCATGGTGTGTATTGTATCATGTAAAGGTTAATATAAAATATATAATAATAATTCTATTAAAGAGGTTGCTAGGCAGAAACAACTAGGATATGAGTCCATAATAGGGGAACGGGAAGGAGAGTTATTGTGGTACGACCCTAAGGGGGGAATATATGGGATTAAATGTATATGATATGACCCCAAAGGGGGGAATATATGGGGTTAAATGTACATGCAATGTGTAAATGTATATGTAATAGGGTTAGCATAATAATAAAGGGGAAACATGTGCAATTTTTGAAGATGTATATATATCATATATATCATATATTCATTACTGATAGGTTATTTGAATGTATTGATGTATTGGGGTATTTGTAGAAGCTTCAACAACAATATAGGGAATCAAGGGAAAGAAAATTATGCAACAACTATCCATCAATGTTCAAGATCGAAAATAATTGATTTTGGGTGGATGGATCATTATTAATGGAAAGAATAATGTGGGAAAATAAGAAAATAATATCACCTGGTTTCTTCACATGTAAAGCCTTTAAAGATTTCAGGACAAATATTTTGGAGGGTACTATGGTATGACCCCAAGGGGTTCATATATGAGGTTACATCTATATGGTATGAACCCAAGGGGGGCATATATGGGGTTAAATGTACATATAATGTGTAAATTTATATATAATAGAGTCAACCTAATAATAAAGGGGTCACATGTGCAATGTGTGAATACGTATATATAAAGATCATATTTTCATTATTCACAAGTGATTTGGATGTATTAATGTATTGGGGTATTTGTAGGAGGTTCTTTTGTTCTTTGACTTATAATGTAACTCATCTCTCTTATTTTTATTGGAGTTGTGCTCCTTTCTCACATAGGTGTACATGGTGTGTACTTCTAGTTTTTTATGATATCTAAAGCATTTGGTTCATAACATTTTGGGAGGAGATACCCATTATAATAATGTTTCTATGTGTTATTTGGAAAAGTACTACAATTTCTCCCATGTTCTATTGAAATATTCCTCACCTACCATTACTTGAAGTGTCCTTATGGTAATTCATCATGCTTCTAAAAAAGGGAGGTATGATGCAAAAGGGGAATATATAATATTTAATTTTCCTTTTGCAGGGATTCTTCTTCCATTTTTTCATTATCCTTCTTATAGAAGGAGGAAAAGACCCATATTCATAAATATCAATATAAACACAAACCCATTAAAATAATTACTTCATTCGAATTCATTTATGTGTGAAAATAGATCATAGGACAAAAACTAGCATGTACAAACCCATCAATACCATGGATTTCAAACCCATTTCATTCATAAATAGAATATAAGTTAAAATTCCATAATTTAAAAACAAAGAATGAAGAGCAAAGTTAAAATATTTAAATTTTAACCAAGATGGTCAAAGCATTTTCCCACTCAATTATAGGCACCCACTACAAATGCCACCCCATTACTAGGTTATGATGCCACCAACCACTACATACATTCAAAAATTGACCTCTTAGTAAAATATGCTTAATGAATGTTAAATAAAGCACACAAAAAAGGTAGGATTTCTTAGGAAACATAAGATTATTTATCCCCCTCTTTTCCCCCCTTTCATATTCCCCTCCAATGGACTCATATTCACCACAACCATATTGGATATTTATATTGATTTTCAGCAAAATAAATTTACATATATTGAGCATACCACATAAGGTCTACCACATGGTACATGTAAATCATATTTATAACAATTACATGCCAAGCCATTTACTAGTTGGGTTTTGGCCTTGAGATTTGATCTAGGAATCCATAGGGCATATTTACATCACTTAGACATGGGGTCATTTATTTAAATTCATATGGATTAACTCCTATCATTATAAATACTTATTTACAATTTATACATTTTTTTATAGTTATACATATGTATGGGTTTTGGGTAAGAAAGGTGTGGTTGATAAGAAGAAAGGATCATATATCAAAATGTGATACAAAAGTAATATTTGGCTGAGAAGAAGAGATAATGAACTAAGTGTGCATTATATGCGCAAATGCTTAGGGAATTTTGGGTAGAACTGATGTATCTTTTGTGAGTGTTTTGCGCACCTGTTGTAAGGAATGAATATGAATGAATAATATGAGAATCCATCCATTGTGTACGTAGCTCATTTTGGGGTGAACCACGTTAAATTGATGTGTTATGATGTTTTTGTTTTCATGATGTGTTGGTCTACTTTGTTTATTGTGCACATATAATAGATTCTTAAGGGTTAATATGAATGTGTATCTGATGGTTCCACACACATGTTGTATGATTAAGTAAGATTAATTTTTCATACATTGTTATGCTATTATGATTTCATGCACATGGTGTTGTAGGTGAATCCCCCTATGGACAAGTGGATTCCCTCTTGGCCTGTAGACTCCTAATACCAAGACAGAAAGTTCTTAACATGGACACTAACTTAATTTTAGATCTAATGAAGCTAATGAATGAAAGAGAAAGAGAAAGATATGTACCTTATAAGAGACATTTGTCCTTGCAAAGTCCTTACTGAGCTTCAATCTTGAACTCCCTGGTAGGCCGTGTAAGCAAACAAAAGTACAAAAGACGTCCTACTCTACTGAGATTAGCTCAAACATAGATCCACCTACTATAGACAAACTCATATGGAACAAGCATAATTTTGAAATAAATAGACCAAGGATTTCAGAATCAGCAAATGACAAATAGGCCTCAAGAAGAAGAACGATTCGCAAGAGCACCTCCTTTCATAATATCCTCAACTCCCAGGTATCAAACTACATTTTTTGGTTTATGTTATGCATGTAATAATTTTGGACATAAAGGTGTGAATTGCAGAGATAACAATAGGAACAAAAATAACTTTGAGAGTTATACACAAAGGGGTTATTCAAGAAGTCCTAGTGAAACACATAGAAGAAATTACAACAAGTTTGAATCTTTGAGCAATGAAGTGGAATGTTACAAATGTAACAATTTTGAACATGTGGCCAAAGAGTGCAGAATGAAAATCCCTCCTAAAGAACCTCAATAGAATAACAACAGTTACAAACAACAACCACAGACAGGGACATGGATAAGAAAGCAAGATCAGTATAGCAATGAAGAATGCACACTCGTTCTACAAGATAAGCAGAAGAAATGTGGTTGGTATGTTGACAGTAGGTGTTCAAAACACATGATAGGTGATAAAGATAATTTTCTTACATTATGAAAGGAAAGAGATGGATCAGTCTCCTTCGAAAATGATGATTCAGCCAAAATCATTGGAAAAGGAACAGTCTGAATTGGGAACAAGAATGAAAAGGAAGAAAATGTTCTACTAGTAGAATATATGAAACATAATCTTCTATGTGTGATTCAAATGTGTGACCAAGGTCATAGAGTTACTTTTGATTTACAAAAGTGTGAGATAAGAATATAAGGTTCAGGGAAATTGGTCGCTACAGCTGCAAGAAGTTCAAGCAACATATATGTGTTAAGTGAAATTGGAAATGAAAAATGTTGTCTAGGAAAGGAAGATGAAATTTGGCTATGGCATAGAATAATGGGTGACATACATTTTGATAACCTTGTCAAAGTCAACAAAAGAGAAGCAGTCAGAGAAATTCCCTAGGTCACGAAACCAACCAACACTTTATGCAAGCATTGTCAACAAGGAAAGAAAACAAAGACCGGGTTCAAATCAAAGGAATATTCAATGACAAGACCACTAGAAATTGTTCATATTGATTTAGTTGGACCAACTAAAACAACGGGCTTAAAAGGTGAGAAATAATTTATGTTATTAGTTGATTATTATACAAGAATGACTGTACTTTGCTTTTTCAAGAATAAGTCATAAGCTTTTTAAAACTTCAAGATCTACAAAGAAATGGTTGAAAATGAAATGGATTCAAAAATCAAATGCTTGAGATATGATAATGGAGGAGAGTTCAACTCAAAGGAATTTATGGACTACTGCAACAATCATGGAATAAAAAGGCAATTCTTTGTTTCTAGGACACCTCAACATAATGGATTTGTAGAAAGAAAGAACATGACAGTACAGGAAATGGCTCGAACAATGCTAATGGATTCAAATTTGACAGATATTTTTTGGACACAGGTAGTGCATACAACAGTTGACATTCAAAACGGAGTAATGCTCAGAAACAACACTGACAAAACTCCTTACGAACTATGGAAAGGAAGACCAACAAATTTAAAACACTTTAGAGTTTTTGGAAGCAAATGCTATATCAAAAGAGAAGATGGCAGAATGACAAAGTTTGACTCTCACGTGGAAAAAGGAGTACTTGTTGGTTACTCACATACAAGGAAAGCATAGAAGTGTTACAATATAAGATTGAACAAAGTTGTGGAAAGCATCAACATAACAATTGATGAAACAGGGAGACCAGAATCAAAGGAAGAAAATGAATCAATGCAAAAACCCTTAGAAGAAGAAGAAAGAGATGAAAAAGAAGTATAAGAGGAATATGAGGAGAATTTGATAGAAGCATAAGAAAAAGTTCAACAAGTTTCTCCAAATACACCCAATAAACGAGTACAGAAGAATCATCCTTCAGATTAGATTATCGGAAACAAAGATGCAAGAGTTGAGACTAGTAGAAGAATCTATTCACCAGAACAAACACACCTAGCACTCTTATATACAATTGAACCAAAAGGTTTTGAAGAAGCCAGCAAGGATGAATTTTGGAATAAGGCCATGGGTGAGGAATTGGATCAAAAAGAGAAAAATGACACTTGGGAATTGGTTCTAAGACCAAAGAATAAGAATGTGATCGGCACAAAACGGGTTTTCAAGAATAAATTGAATGAAGATGGACAAGTTACAAGGAAAAAATATAGATTGGTATGTAAAGGATATGCACAGATTGAAGGAATCGACTTTGAAGAGACATTTGCCCTAGTTGTCAGAATGGAAGCAATCCATTTTCTTTTAGCTTATGCATGCTTCAAAAATATTAAAGTATATCAAATGGACGTAAAATCAGCTTTTTTGAATGGGGAACTTGAAGAAGAAGTCTACATTGAACAACCAGAAGGATTTCAGTTGTCAGAGAATACAGATTATGTGTGTAAATTAAAGAAGGCCTTGTATGGTCTAAAACATGATTCTAGAGCATGGTACTCTAGACTGGATAAGTATATGTAGCAGGAAGGGTTCAGAAAAGGAAGTGCAGAGAACAACCTCTACATCAAGGTAAGTCAAGGTAATATTTTATTACTTGAATTTTATGTTGATGATATTATTTTTGGTAGTGATGATGATAGGTTGAGCCAGAAATTTGCAAAAGATATGCAGAATGAATTTGAAATGTCGTTACTTGGAGAACTATCCTTCTTTTTGGGACTTTAGAAACATCAAATAAACCAAGGAATTTTTATTTCTCAAACCAGTTATATCAGAGAAATGCTAAAGAGGTTCAGAATGGAAGATTGCAAACCATTTATCACTCCCATGCAAACCAGTTGCAAGTTGAGAAAATATGATGATTCGAAGTCTACATATCAAAGGCAATACAGGTCAATGATTGACAACCTACTATATGTGACAACATCCAGACCAGATGTAATGTAGGAATTTGGACAGGTGGCACAATTTCAAGAAGCACCAAAGGAATCACATGTATTAGAAGTGAAGAGGATTTTCAGATATCTCAAAGGAACATAAGACTTTGGATTATGGTATCCAAAAGGAAAGGATCTATCACTTATTACTTGCACAGATGAAAATTGGGCAAGTTTTATTGATGACTGATGAAGCACCAGTAGAGCAGTGTTCTACTTAGGTGAATGTTTAGTATCATGGATAAGAAAGAAACAATCATCAGTATCTTTATATACAAACGAGGAAGAGTATATTGCAACAACATCATGTTGTACATTGGTTCTTTGGATGAAACAAAGTTTGATAGATATATAGGTTGAGTATGATGAGCCCATTCCAATCTATTGTGATAATACAAGTGCCATCAATGTCTCGAAGAACCCTGTGATGCACTCCAAGATGAAGCACATTCTAATCAAGTATCACTTTCTACGGGAGGAGGTTGCAGAAAAGAACATCAGAGCTGAGTATGTGGGCACCAAAGAACAAGTGGCATACATCTTTACAAAACCACTTCCACAAGAAGCCTTTGAATATCTTCAACAGAGACTTGGAGTTATTTCTAATCCAAAATGAATTATGTTTGAATGCTTATCTTATATGTATTAGATATACACGAGGAAGCACCATAAAAGGACAGTTCAGTCACAGGGAGAAGCTCCAAATGGAAAGATAGCTTTTCCATTGATGACAAAGGGGGAGAGTTTTATCAGATGCAAAGGACAGAGGCATGTTTTCAGGGGGAGCAGATTTATTAGATACAGTGGACAGAGGCATGGTTCCAAGGGGAGCATGAGTGATATGATTTCAGTATTGCATCAGAGTGTTTCCATCAATGGAAAAGGGGGAGATTATTGATTAAGGTTGGTTTCTATTGATGTCAACCCTTGAAGAAATCCCCGTAGCACAAAGTTTTGGGTAATGGACCCAAGATTGTTGGATGTAAATATGACTCATTGTTGTCTTGTCATGGTTGATAATAATTAACTATGGATGAACTCCAAAGTGGTGCCCTTATGGTAAAAGCCCTCACGGGAAGACGCTTTGCGGAGTGACAGAAACCATGCTTGATTGTGGAATAATGAGATGAAGGACAACGAATTTGTCAGTGAAACTATCCTAAATGGATAGTTCTTGTCATGCCATTTCCGATGGAATGTGGAATGTCACATAAATCCTCAAGTTTAGAGAGTTATGACCATATGAAGTTGGAGAACCCCTCATAAGTCTTATAGAAGCCCCCAAGGGTCAAAGTTCTTTGCAAAAAAAATTATTTTAAATGAAGAAGCCCTAAATTTAGGAAAGTGTAAGGCTACATGAAGATATAAATAAGAGCCAAAGATCACTCACTATACACACACTTGTACATTTTGTATATCTATTTTTTTGTGTAAATCTTCTTGTAAATACTTATGGATACATCTGAAGTGGATAACGCCCGAGGTAGCACAAAGGGCTGACAGTGAAATTCTTGGATTTACAGAAAACCCTATTTTTTGAGGCGTACATGGGTTGTCTATGTATAGGGAGCATACGTACGTGGGCTAGTTGTGTACAGGGTGAGTACATGTTGGTAAAGCTATTTAAACTTGGGAAGATGAAGATGCAAAGCTTATAGATTTTGAGATCAAGCTCCCAGGAAGGTCTAAAGTGATCAGATACATCAGATCCATCCATTGTTTCAAAAGGTATGTATTATTTCTATGAACAATTTGATTTTAATGTATGCATGAGGAATGATAATGAATATTTGAGGATTTTCCCTAGAGAGACTAGTGGCTTCATGGGATATTCTGCATAAGTTGGATCCACAGAAATAAAGTCCTGGCATATTTATCATTGGTACTTCTTGTGAGGCACATATTGTATTTCTTGTCATATGGCTAAGGGTTTTTATGGTACATATTTAAGAGTTTGTATTTGTGTAGTAGTTGATGTATTGAAAGACTGAGTATCAGAAAGGGGTTGATGACTAAGATCATGTGAGGGATATTATACTTGTTCATGATTATACATACTTATTTGACACGTGACTAAAGAGAGACATACTTTCCTTGAGTAAATATTATATATTAGGACACATGCATAGGGTACAGTTATAGTCTGGATACAGTGGCAGGTTACAGATCTATGTGAAAGAAGTTCTAGAAGGTCAGAAGTTTTCAAGAAAAGGAAACCCTAGTTTTCAGAAGGCATACGTAGGCTTCATAATTGTTTGGTAGCATACATATGTGGGTTACATAACAGATAGGGTGGGTACATACATGATCTGCAACACTACGGGTCACATACATGTTGTATTTTTGTATATATATGTTCAGTTTAATTACAGATTGATTACAGGGCAGTTGTACAGATTGGATATAGGTCAGTGGTACAGGTTGATACAGTTGTACAAAAGTATATCTCAAAGTGACAGATTGACAATGGTTCCATAATTCTACTTATACTTTAGGGCAGTTGGATGGGGCAAGGACAGGTGGTTGTAGCGACCTTCCGATTGTAGCCAGAGAACATAGTGGGTTGTAGTGAGAGAATTGGGGAGTTGGAGCTTCCCTCAGGTTGTAGCCCGAGAAACTAGGGGGTTGTAGCGTCCTTCCAACTGGAGCTGGAAAACAAAGGAATTTGGTGCTTCCAATGAATGTAATTCTTCAATACATATAATAAAAGACATTTTGTGGTTTTCTCCCGATTTGGGTTTCCATGTAAAACACTGGTATACTGTGTATGTGTGTGATTGTTCATTTCTTATTTCTCATTATTGGATAATAATACTACATTGATATAACACTTGGATTAATTTGGGGAAAAATGATTACCATTGTACTATTATAGATTCATCCCCCTTCTTAGTAATCCAACAAGGTAAACTACCCATTTCTGAAGAATTTCGGTTGTGAAGCATTTGTCCATATTAATAAAGAAAATAGAACAAAACTTGAGGGAAAATCCAAGAAGTGTATCTTTATTGGACATAATGTTAATGATTTTGGTTATCACTTATAATATTATGAAAAACACAAGATTATAAGGAGTAGAGATGTGGTATTCAATGAAAAGGTCATGTACAAAGATCAGTCGCAGAGAAAGAAAAAGGAAAAGAAAACACAAAATACATAGTTCTTGATGAAATCAAAGAAAATGATATTCCAAAGGTATCAGAAGATCAAAATGTACAATAATAGAAGCAACATGTACCTCAAAATATTATAAGTGTTGTTATAATATCTATCAGTTTAAGTAGACCACCTGAATGATATTCTCCTTCATTGTGTTATTTATTGTTGACTGATTTTGGTGAACCAGAAAGTTATGAAGAGGCAATGTAGGTAGACATTAAAAATAAGTGGGAGCAAGGCATGAAAGAGGAAATGGACTCCTTGGTAAATAATAGACTTTGGACTTGGTTCAGTTGCCTAGAGTAAAAATAACATTTCAAAATAAATGGGCTTACAACTTGAAGGAAGAAGATGGAGGAAAAAAGAAGTACAAGGTCAGACTTGTTGTAAATGGGTTTGCATAGAAGAAAGGTAGTGATTTTGATGAAATATTCTCTCATGTTTTAAAATGAATTCAATTAGGACTATTTTAAGTCTTGTAGCAGTAGAAAATTTGCATCTTTAACAATTAGATGTAAAAAAGGATTTTCTCCATGGGGTTTGAAGGAAGAGATTTATATGCAGAAACCATAGGTGTATGAGGTCAAAGGGAAGGATAATTTGGTATGCAAGTTGAAGAAGAGAATGTATGGCCTAAAGAAAGCTCCAAGGAAGTGGAATTTGAAGTTTGACAAGTTTATGACATAACAAGGTTATAGTAGATGCCATTACGATCACTATGTTTATTTTAATAGGCTAGAAAATGAAATCTATATTATGTTTTTGTTATATGTAGATGGCATGCATGTTGCAGGATCTAACATGTAGGATATAAATGTGCTCAAAAGGAAATTAGCTAATTTATTTTTTATGAAGGATTTGGGAGCTACAAAGTAAATCCTTGGTATGAGAATAGCAAGAGATAAGAAAAATCACAAATTGATAATGTCTGAGGGTGAGTACATAGAGAAGGTGTTGTGGAGGTTTAGGATACAAAATGCAGAACCGATTAGTACACCTTTGGCCAGACATTTCAAATTAACCAAGGAAATGTGTCCCAAGACACATGAACATATATAATACATGTCCAAGGTCCCTTATTCATCAACAATTGGTAGCTTGATGTATGTGATGGTGTGCACAAGACCAGATATTGCACATGTAGTGGGAGTTGTGAGTAGGTATATAAACAATCCAGGGATAGAACATGAAGTGAAGTGGATTCTTAGGCATTTGAGAGGTACTACTACTGATGCATTATCTTTTGGAGGTTCAAACATTGTTCTATAGGGATATTTTTATTCAGATATGGATGGTGATAAATATAGAAGGAGGAGCACCACAAGGTATGTTTTTATTGTAGGTGGAACAAGAGTATGCTGGATTTAGAAACTACAAAATAAGTTTTTACTTTCAACATGGGAAGCAGAGTATGTTGTTTCTATAGAGGCTAGTAAAGAGAGGATGTGGTTGCAGAGGTTTATGGAGGAATTGGGAAAGCATCAAGAGAATAGTAGGTTGTATCGTGACATCCAGAGCCCTATTAATATTCCAAAGAATTCATCCTTCTATTCTAATACTAAACATATATGACTTTGGTACCACTTCATATGATCCATTTTAGAAGATGGACAATTAAATTTGGAAAAGATACATACTAGCCATAATCTTGTAGATATGTTAACAAAGGTATTAAACAGGGAGAAATTGAGTTCTTTCTCAATTTTAGTTCGGCTTCAAGCATGAAGGCTAAGATGAGAAACTTTCCAATTCCAAGGTGGATCATAGTCCAATATGTACAGTAGAAGTAGAGTTGTTGTGATCAATATCCAAGTGGAAGGTTGTTGGTTGTGGAGCCTGATTATCTTCCTGATTCAAAGGCATTATTTCAGTCATGTTTGGATCTCATTTCCTGATGAGGGGCTGTTGGGGGGGATTTCCCCCCCACATATGTCACCAGGTGGGTCCACGGTGTGTGAAAATATTTTGGAGCCCCCTTTGCAATGATTTGGGGCAAATGCCCTCAAAGAGAATTTTCTGGGAAAATTTCCTTGTAAAATATTGTAATTTCATAGTCAATCTACACCGTTCATCATTAGGTTGCAGATCTAACGATATAATTTATGTTAGAGTTTTTTTCCCTAGAAGGAAACCCTCTTTTATGTATGAGGGAATTTTATTACAACTGCGCATATATGTGAGTGAATATTGTATTCTAAGAGAGGAGATTGTGAGAAGAGAAGAGGAAGTTCCAACAGGTATGTTATAGGTTGTATTACTTCATTTGTTGTATATTAATAAATGAAGAACTGGAAATTTCTCTTCTGGACATAGTCCACATTGGGAGAACCATGTATATCTATATCTTTATTGTATTGTGTATTTTTTGTTTTTTATTTATGCATCCCTTTTTTTTTTATTACTTTGTGGTTCTCTTTTTCTAACATATGTTATTTCTCTTTAAGTTGATTCTTGGATAATGCAACTTCCCACAAATACGCAAAAGAAAAACCTGGTTTGATACCAATATGATCAATAAATTTCTGTGGATATTCCACTGGAATAGTTCATTACAAAAGATCTAATAAAATACT
>JZKD02S1557216.1:917994-930363 GCA_000966675.3 Picea glauca
AATGATGGTCATTCATGGCTTTTTATAGCCAAGCATTGAGCTATTATGCAACCCCTTTTGAATGTGAAAAGAGGCCCTTTAGGGAACAATTAGGTCTTTGACCAGCCTCCCCATGTAGATTGAGCTCGGATTTGATGTCAAATCAACTTGGGAGTCGATCCAATAGTGGTTGGGAGGCCGACCAATTCCATAAATGCGTCGTTTGGTAGGCGCGCGGGTTTTTCACCCCACAGCCGTGCCTATGCGCCCGATATACGATGATGTTGCACGCATGCGCGTGTTCTCAGTGGGTGCAATGCGCTTTTTAATTTTTTAGCCATTTTTGTATAGTTTTGGCTCTTTTGTTGTGCTGTGGGATTAATCCTTGTGCCATGAATGATTGTTTTTCTGTGCTGATGATGCGGAGTTCTTGTCGCCCTGTGCAGACGAAATTTCAGTGATAACAAAGAGCAAGTAGACTTATTGTGGTATGACCCTAAGGGGCCCATATATGGGATTAAATGTATATAATATGACCCCAAGGGGGGGAATATATGGTGTTAAATGTACATGTAATGTGTAAATGTATATGTAATAGGGTTAGCATAATAATAAAGGGGAAACATGTGAAATTTGTGAAGATGTATATATATATATATATATATAGATCATATATTCATTACTGATAGGTGATTTGGATGTATTGATGTATTGGGGTATTTGGAGAAGCTTCAACAACAATATAGGGAATCAAGGGAAAGAAAATTATGCAAAAACTATCCATCAATGTTCAAGATTGAAAATAATTGATTTTGGCTGGATGGATCATCATTAATGGAAAGAATAATGTGGGAAAATAAGAAATTAATATCACCTAGTTTCTTCACATGTAAAGCCTTTAAAGATTTCAGGACAAATATTTTGGAGGGTTCTATGGTATGACCCCAAGGGGGTCATATATAACGTTACATGTATATGATATGACCCCAAGGGGGGCATATATGGGGTTAAATGTACATATAATGTGTAAAATTATATATAATATAGTCAACCTAATAATAATGGGGCCACATGTGCAATGTGTGAATACGTATATATACAGATCATATATTCATTATTCACAAGTGATTTGGATGTATTAATGTATTGGGGTATTTGTAGGAGGTTCTTTTGTTCTTTGACTTATAATGTAAATCATCTCTCTTATTTTTATTGGAGTTGTGCTCCTTTCTCACATAGGTGTAAATGGTGTGTACTTCTAGTTTTTATGATATCTAAAGAATTTGGTTCATAACATTTTGGGAGGAGATACCCATTATAATAATGTTTCTATGTGTTATTTGGAAAAGTACTACAATTTCTCCCATGTTCTATTGAAATATTCCGCACCTATCATTAACTTGAAGTGTCCTTGTGGTAATTCATCATGCTTCTAAAAAAGGGAGGTATGATGCAAAAGGGGAATATATAATATTTAATTCTCCTTTTGCGGGGATTCTTCTTCCATTTTTGCATTATCCTTCTTACAGAAGGAGGAAAAGACCCATATTCATAAATCTCAATATAAACACAAACCCATTAAAATAATTACTTCATTTGAATTCATTTATGTGTGAAAATAGATCATATGACAAAAACTAGCATGTACAAACCCATCAATACCATGGATTTCAAACCCATTTCATTCATAAATAGAATATAAGTTAAAATTGCATAATTTAAAAACAAAGAATGAAGAGCAAAGTTAAAATATTTAAATTTTAACCAAGATGGTCAAAGCATTTTTCCACTCAATTATAGAAACCCACTACAAATGCCACCCCATTACTAGGTTATGATGCTACCAACCACTACATACATTCAAAAATTGACTTCTTAGTAAAATATGCTTAATGAATGTTAAATAAAGAACACAAAAAAGGTAGGAGTTCTTAGGAAACATAAGATTATTTCTCCCCCTCTTTTCTCCCCTTTCATCTTCCCCTCCAATGGAATCATATTCACCACAACCATATTGGATATTTATATTGATTTTCAACAAAATAAATTTACATATATTGAGCATACCACATAAGGTCTGGCACATGGTATATGTAAATCATATTTATAACAATTACATGCCAACCCATTTACTAGTTGGGTTTTGGCCTTAAGCTTTGATCTAGGAATCCATATGTCATATTTACATCACTTAGACATGGGGTCATTTACTTAAATTCATATGGCTCAACTCCTATCATTATAAATACCTATTTACAATTTATACATTTTTTGATCTAATATGTTGAGCCCTAGTATCAATGTATACATATGTATGGGTTTTGGGTAAGAAAGGTGTGGTTGATAAGAAGAGAGGATCCTATATCAAAATGGGATACAAAAGTAATAGGTGGCTGAGAACAAGAGAGAATGAACTAAGTGTGCATTATATGCGCAAATGACTAGGGCATTTTGGGTAGAACTGATGTATCTTGTGTGAGTGTTTTGCGCACCTATTGTAAGGACTGAATATGAATAAATAATATAAGAATCCATCCATTGTGGACGTAGCTCATTTTGGGGTGAACCATTTTAAATTGATGTGTTATAATGTTTTTGTTTTCATGATGTGTTGGTTTACTTTTTTTATTGTGCACATATAATAGATTCTTAAGGGTTAATATGAATGTGTATCTGATGGTTCCACACAGATGTTGGATGATTAAGTAAGATTAATTTTTCATACATTGTTATGCTATTATGATTTCATGCACATGGTGTTATAGGTGAATCCTCCTACAGACAAGTGGATTCCCTCTTGGCCTGTAGACTCCTAATACCAATACAGAAAGTTATTAACATGGACACTCACTTCCTTTTAGATCTAATCAATCTAATGAATGAAAGAGAAAGAGAAAGATATGTACCTTATAAGCGATGTTTGTCCTTGCAAAGTCTTGGCTGAGCTTCAATCTTGAACTCCCTAGTAGGCCCTGTAAGAAAACAAAGGTACAAAAGACTTCCTACTCTACTGAGATTAGCTCAAATATAGATCCACCTACTGTAGACAAAATCATATGGAACAAGCATAAGTTTGAAAGAAACAAGCCAAGAATTGATTGTATTAATGAGAACAAGTAAAATCACTTACAATGCTTTAAATGAAGGTGTAACAGCCTCTTCCAGTTCTCCTTGTCCAACCCCTTTGCTCAATCAATCTCCACTGATTGCTTTGATGACATTTCACTCATGAGATCATAAGTTTGATGTAATTATCAATTGTCATTTTGTCTTTCACCATGAGAAGACCTCCTTATATAACCTTGGAGTGGTCCAACCACTTGAGATATCTTTGTGATAAGTTGAGGATTCCTCTCCTTCAGTTGAGGATCTCCCCTAAGATCATGCCTTGACCATCTATTTGAATCCAACTACCTTTAGGAATTGAGGGATTCGTCCCTTATTTGCCTCAACAAATCCAAAATTTGCCAAAAATAGGGTAGTGCTCCCCCAAAAGGGTGCACAAGGTGCTCAAGCACTCCCCCAAAGAGGCTCAGGGAGCGCCATCACTCCCTGATGGTGGGTAGGGGAGCGCTCCTCTCCAAAATCCATTTTTTTTGGGGTTTTCTCAATGTCAAAAGGCTTGTACTTCCTGTTAAGTGATTTATCTTCTTCCAAACTAACCTTTGAGGTGTCTTAAGTGTCTTTATGATGTCGTTAGAATCATGACATATGAAATATGGCAGTATGATGCTTATGAAACTTTCAACACTTGTGTTCAAGATGCGACACTTGTGGACAGGATGTGACACTTACAACACTCGTGATGATGACACTTGCGACGCTATCGAAGTGAGTAATTTTGAGGTGCAAAAGATTGTCCCCCAAATTATGAAGTTAGAAGACAACGATGACTAAAGTACTTTGTAGACTTTTTCGAGGGAGGGTATGGACATAAAGAAACTAGAAAAAGCTACACACAACCATCAAACAAATATTATGACATGTTTCAAAACCCAAGGTAGACATACCTATGCTTGAGTGATAAAGACTTTTTAGGTATGGCCGCCATAAAATACACTGCGGATCCATAATTATATTGACAAAATGGTATAGCCACCACAGATACAATGTGGATCTATACTCCTATTACCTGAACTGATTGTAGCCATGAAGAATACACAGTGGATCTATGAGATGACAAGACATAGCCACGACCAATACAAAGTGGATCTATGTAATAGTATATGTGTCATCGTTCAAAAGAACTCCTTCACAACCTGGGAAAAGTACATATAAGAGTGATAACTCAACCCAGGGTCTTCTTACCGATCCTGATTTAGTACAAATATAACCATGTGAATAGATGTCTTGATGTCAAACATGGCATAAACCACTTGATTACCAATCAATGATGTAAATCATTAACAAGCGTGAGGGAGATCACCATTGATGTCAATGATTCCCAAGGTACTCTAGTACATACCTACGAATGTGAATGAATGTGCTGAAGTCGAACATCCATGGAATCATCCGATCAGGGGTCAATTATGTAAACCCACTGTGGGACACAAGGAGGCTTGCCATTGAGGAATGCAGGTCCCAAGGTACTAATTGGTTTCTAAGTCTAGTTCCTGGATAATGTGCTGAAGTCAACAGGAATAGACTCGTCGAAGGAGGGCCTTGATGTATCCCCCATCAACGACACCAAAATGACACAGTGATGTAATTGGTATATCAAATGAACATGGATTGACATGGGTATTGAAACAAGATATTTGTGATGGCTGACTCTCGAGGTAGATACTTCCCTTGAACATTGAGGCACAACAACAGAAACTTGACATGGACCAAAACTTGATGATGCAGTGGATGTTGTGAATTTCGTTAGGTGACCCAAAGGAGTAAAACAAACTCAAAGGATTAGCTTAGTGCAGAGATTCATCAGATAAAAATGTATGCAAAGACAAAGTTTCTTTTTCAAGGGCGACTGTAAGGGCTACTGGTAGTGTTCTAAAAAAACTGCTTGGATTGCTTCTTTCAATTTTTCCCTCATCCAGATAGACAAGTACCTCTTTTTAATTTAACGAGCTCTAGGAGGGTAACACATGCTCAATATGAATCACCTTCGGTAATTCCCTCTTCCTTTGTTTAATAAACTGGAAGAAGTAAGGGTATGGGCTCTTCAATGTATGATCGTTTAACGAGTCCATAGAAGGTAAACTCGGTGGTTTTTCATATTTAGAGAGTCTGAAAACAACTTAAAGACGACTCCAATGTTGTCCTTTTTTGTAATGTTAGTCTTGTGAGGCCAAAAAAGAGATAAATTATTACTCGAAAGATGCCCTTTTAAAATTTTTAACGAGTGGGAAAGGAAGCAAGATCACTATGAAATATTTTCATGTTTAGAGAGTCTGAAAAGAGCTCAAAGATGACTCCAAGGGGTGCCTTTCTTTTTTAACCATGCGGGTCCGAAAAAGAGATAAAATTTTGCCTGGTTGCATTATCATGTATTTATGAGCACGAGAAAGAACAAAGACTTAGCTCGGCATGCCCCCAGCTTGAAAGCTAGAGGATTAAATCTAGAATGGTCATCAAAGACTAGAGACATGCCCTCCAAGCTTCAATTTGTTCACCAACTTTGAGGTTGTCACCAATTTCTCTACTAGATGGTGAAAAATGATAAGGGTGGATGAAATAAAGGTTCAAGAGAGGTGAATGTTTCATTTTTTAACGATCTTGACACAGAAAAAGAACTATGCTCAAGTCTCTATGTTCAATCCCCAGATTGTTGTTTCATTTTTTAACGAGCTTTCTACAGAGAGGAAAAATATGATCAAGGCCTCTGTTTCATTTTTTAATGAGCTTGCGACAGAGAGGAAAAACTGTTCTCGTGGACTCTTCTTGATCATGGCTTCCAAGAAAATAATGCTCTGGAAGAACACCATGTCAAGGGATAAAAATCAGTCATGGACTCTAAGAGATCTTCACTGGATGGAAGAAAATCACTCTAGAAGGAACACATGTTGAGGGTTGTGATAGGTTTAAGGAGGTCAGGCTCCAATAGACCTACCGAAGAGATCACCATGTCAACTACCGGATCCAAATCATCGGAATTTAAAAGCATGGGAGACGATGGAAAATCAACAGCAGGATGGGAGATAGACTGTATATATGCCCGAATTTCTTCATAAGGGGGAATAAAAGAGGATCGATGATGGTTATCATCTTGAGGTAGCTCGTCAATGCTCAATATTTCCTTAATAGATTCATCAGAAGGAAAAATTAGGGAAATGCAGTCGATCGCAGACGACAAGGAACCTAACTATGATAGCATCGAGTAACTGTCAGGTGCCAATAGATGTTGGTAATCCAACGAGGGAGAAGTGGATTGGATAGAAACATATGATGCTTCGATTGGACTAAGTGGCACAGTGTCACCTAGTGCATCGAATTCCAACAGACTAGGTACAATCCAAGGGTCAGATGATTCCAAAGATTGATAAGCCGCGATCGAAATCGTATCGACGGTGGAAATATGATGTGTAGTCGGTGGAAGTGGTGTAGGGAAGGTACCCATGAGGCTATAATATTTCAGTAAGACAACACCAATGCTTTCATACGTGATCTTGTGGTCTCCTAAGAAAAGAATATTGTTGGTAGCAGGAGCACAAGCATCATTCATGCAAAAATCTAACTGATCAATAGTGACAATTTTTCCCTGATGAAGAAATTGTACACATCGAAAGACCCATGAGGCAACAACAGTCATATCATAAAACTAACTTATTCCAAGTAACAAGTTGTAATCGAGGGGAGCTTGGACCACCTCAACATCAACAGTGACATTTTTTCCACCCAATTGGATGGACAGGGACTGTAAAAGCCCATGGGGATGGAAACCTTGCCCATCGAAGGCGTGTAACATCGTTGGGGATTGATTAAGTGCGGGTGACTTTAAACCTTTCCAACACACTAAATACATGAAACAAGTTGAGGCTCCCTCATCTAGAATAGTTCAGTGGATTTGTTGATTGTGAATAACATCATCAACTTGGAAAGAAAGTTGGTGGGAGAGTCGAGACGCATAATTGTCCAGGTTAAACATGATATGGTTGGATGACTCAGGATCAAAAACACTAATAGTAGCCAAGATCATTCTACATTGACTGGGTCAATGTTGTAGAACTTCTAATGTAGACATAGCACACGGTTCTTGAGCCAAATCTTCAACAATGTTGTAGTTTTGGGTGGCACATGAACTAGGATTAAAGGTAGCTTTACGGATAGTGCTCTTAGGAGGGCGTAAGATAGAGTCGAATGTAGGTTTCTCAATCTGAAGTGGTCTAGACGGATAATTAACCAATGTAATACTAACAGAGGATGGTGATGGATCTGGTAAAGTACTGGTACCGTTAGTGTCTTTTATTTTGTCAGGGTTACCTGGTGTGTCATATGTCTTAGAGTGAGTGTTCAAATTAATCCCATTAAACATATAAATATGTGCACTCGTCGAGGTATCATCATGAGGATGGATAGAAATGCCCGCAGGAGAGGGGGTTTGAGAAACCATGGATTGCTACTGTTGAAAATGTTGAGTAAGAACAACGGGTTGTGAATTTCCCTGGAAAATTTTGGCCACTTCATTGTTATGTGGACAGTATCAAGTGTAGTGATTGTCAACTCAAATGATACACAGGAATTTCAGTTTCTATTGTGGTTGCTTTTTAGTAGTAGGTGTTTGAGCTTGATTTTTTGGTTGTTCATTGTTATTAGTACTTTTTGATTTATTTTTTGTCGTCTTCTTACCTCCGGATTTTTGTGAAGGGGTAGAGTGAATTGTATTCACCTAAGAGATATGAGTTTGGGGGGAGGTAGAAGAGAGTGTGGTCTATTGGGAAGTAGATTGAGTTTTGATGGAACCGATAACACCGTTGGCATGAGATGAGGATGATATCTTGGATGGATCAGTATTATCTCGAGAAACATTCAAAATCAAATCATACAAAGTACCAGATTGTGAATAAACCAAATCTAAGTACTGAGCCTAAGAAATGGTTTCTTCCTCGGTGACCGTGCCACCCATAGTGACATCGTGAGCGATCAGGCGTAAAAGTGATTTAGTGAACCATTCCGCAAATAATATGTCAGGAATGATTAACTTGATCATCCTTCATCATCATCTCCACTCATGAATATGGTCAGAGATATGCACAGAGTCAGTTTGACGAAGGGAGGTCAAGAGCTCAGTACACGTCTCGTAGAAAATAGCTAGTTGAAAGTGTGTGAGAAAATACATGGTAAGGGAGTTGAAATCATGAAAAGAAGCACATGGTAGTTCAATATACCACTTTGTCATTGAGCCCGTAAGCGTTCACTGGAAAAGACACAAATGTATAGAATCATCCATGAGGGAATTTGATGAACACCACAAATGGAAAGTCATCACATGGTTATTTGGATCTTCTCTAGATTTTCCATCAAATTTCAGAATATCAGAAGGAATTTTAGTTGGAATAACTGGCCAAACCAGTGAATGAAAAATAGGATCATTAGTTAACCATGACAAGTCTGGGAGATCCAGAGTCGCAAGGAAAGGTAGATGTCGGTTAATTTTCGTATGATACTAGTGTGGCATAGGAACACTAGTAGGACCATAAACTGGGTTAGGTATAAAGTTATAACCAGTAGGTCATCCTACATATGGTTGTTGTTGACCAGGATAAACAAGATTTGATGATAGCTAAGAAACATTTCCATAACCCAGTGGGTTTTGATCATTATAAGTCGGGTGATTTTCTTTCCTAGAAAGAGGATTAACATTGTGCCCTTGAGGAGGGTAGGGAGTAGATCCCAGAGGCAGATACACATTATACCTATGGGGAGGATAAGGTTGTTGTCCTTGAGGACTCCAGGTGGTGTTTGGGATGTCGCCCGGATAAGGTTTTCCATAAGACAGTCCGGAAGGAACATAATTTGATACTCCTCCTTGTGGGTTATGATATGAGTGCCCCCCAACATGGGGTTGGGTAAATGTTCCTATGGAAGATACTCCCCATAATTGTGAAGGGTTTCCAGCAAACGAAGGTTTTCCCCGTGCCAGTGGTGGATTAACGACCGGGGTATGATTGGGAAAGGGAGGTTTCCCTCCATGAAGAACATGAAAAGGGGGTTGTCCTCTGGGAGGGGTAGGACCACCATAGGATTGTGGTCTTCTAGGAGGGACAGGTCTGCTAGATGGTGGTTTCCCTCTAGTCGGTTGTATTTGGTTGGCAAGGGTTTTCATTCTCAGGTGAAAATATGTCCCGGCAGGATCATGTAGAACATGTGCAGCTGTAGAGTGAAAGTTTGTAAAATTGGGGGTAGGGATCGAGGTTCCTTGGGAATGAATAGAGGTGATGAGTCCAACATTAGGATAGACTTGTGCTAATGCAATAGTAGGGTTAATGACCTGGTCAATGGGGTGATTCATAGTTTGACTAGATGGTCCACTTTCAACAGGAGGGTCACGAGCATTAAAGGGTTGTCGAAAAGACTCAAAATTCTCAGAGAGATCATGTCCTGATGAATTCCTCCATATATAATTAGTGGGTGTGGGATTTGTATCTACTGCAGTGGTAGAACGAACAAGAGTCCTATACTCATCACCAAAGGTTGGTTCGGTGGATCCCATATATGCTTCGATAAAATCTCTCTTGGGTAACTGTGGGACCTCTTCATCTATGACATTCCCAAGGGAGTCTAAATGAAGAAAAAGTGGTTCGAGAGGGGTTATCGACAAATATGTAGTGAAAGGAGTGGGATTCTCAACTGTATCCAAAGAAGCTTCTGAATTGTCTAACGGAGGAGCAACAACACTCCCAACGTCAAATTGATTTTCTACCTCTCCATGGTAGTTGTCTTCTGGAGGGTTAGGAGGTAAGGGTTGGTAGCCTTCCAGAGGCAGTCCTTTTATCCTACATGATCTATGAAGACCTTTATCCTCTATAGGCTCAATTTTTTATAATAACAGTACATGCTAAAAATCTAGGGCCAACTAACCAAAAGAAACAACATACGCTAATAAAATCTAGGAATCAAAACCAAGCAAACAAAAAATTGTCTCAATGATCATACTAGTTGGGGATGAAATCCAACATTGCGTGATCAAGTCAAGAAGGAGCTAGGATATGGTGGAATAACTACAATGGTGACCTGCTTAATGGACTTTCACCTTGGTGCAAGATTCCACGCAATAATTGTGGATTTACCTTCCAAGGAGTTTGAGTGAGTTTGACCAATCTTTATCCCAGGTACAGTGAGACTTCCCTTCACTGTCACCTCATGTAATTACCTAAGGATTATGGAAACTATGGACACCAACTCGCAGTCAGCCCTTGGGAAGGTACAGTCGACAGTCATATCTGAACGTATGGGTAGGATAACAAGTCTGAAATCAACTCAAGAGGCTCCCACACAAAATCGTGGGTATACCTTCAAGTGACCCCCAATATATGATCTGACCACTACAAATAGTTGAACCAGGGAGGTATAATATTTGTAAATCACCAAAATGTGACCTCGTGTGTAACCCCTGTGTGAGAGGGGGATCTTAGAAATCCTATATGACAATTGGGTTTGACTCTTCCTATCTCAGGATGCTAATGTTCGTTTTGAAAACTTTGGAGAGTTGTACTCACAGCCTAATCCAAAGTGTGTTAGGCCCTAATATTGGTTCATTACCCCTTAATTGCGGCATATTTTATTAGTAATGTTATTTTATTTATGTCAGCTTTAGGCCATTAGTTGTAATTATACCTCCTAGTCTCTTACATATACCAAGGAGACATTTTCATTTTGAATCATCTTGTACTTGAACATTTAAGTGGGGTAAAAGGAGGTTTCTTCCATGAGGAGGCTTATTATCTGAAATTATCTCAATTTCAAGGTGTTGAGTACTTTTTTTGAGGATTTTTTATGCTATATTGATATTTGGTTCTTAAAATATGGTATCATAGCTCAAGGTCTTGGGGTTTCACTGCTACATATGTGACACCTTGTCATTTTCACTATAACTTGTTTTCTACAACATTTCAGAAGGAACATCTTGGAGGATATTTATTATATGGATCGAGGTACGTTGGGTTAAAAATTAAGCTCCTGAGGCCTTATAATTTTGAAGATACAGCCTGTACAAGATAGGGTTATGGAATCATCATGAACTGATTCATTGCGGAATTTTTGCTATAAAATATTTTTTGTAACATTTTAGACCTTAAAATCCAGAGGATATTTACAAAAATTAACAAGGTATCTATGGTAAAAAGTTTAGCTTTCGGGTCATCTTAAATTTGTAGATACACCCTGTGTAAGATAGGGTATCTGACTAGTCCTATTGACTAGTCTCAAGAATGTGTTCCAGGTAAAACAATCATAACTTCTTCCCAGAGTATCCAAATTGCATGGGACTAGTTTCATTGGATCGTGGATAATCTTTACTATTTCTGGTGTGAGTTTCAAAATTTTATATAAATTATTTTGTGCGGGGCACACTATACAAGTGAGATCTCCTGGAAAGGCCAAAAATCAGCAAGTTGTGGGGAAGTTACCGTAAATTCCTCTTGTCACATCCAATTTTGATCAGACCTGTGGAATTGTAGAGAAGAAATATCATATAAATACATAAAAGAAAGTTTCATACCCATAAGGGCCGAAACTTTGGAGATACAACCAAAGAAATATTGTCTAGTAGAACCACCTCAAAATTGATACTTGGCCAACATGCCACCCAAAAAGGGAACTTCTATACCAAATAAGCCTCCAGAAAATCCTACTTAGACTCTTGATGAAGGTGAATAAATGCATAGGGACATAAATGAACTACAAAATAAGATGGAGTCAATGGAAGTGAAGTTGGATACTAAGATGGACTCAATGGAAGCTAAGTTGGATACTAAGATGGATTCAATGGAAGCTAAGCTGGACACTAAGATAGATGGTTTAAGAAGGGAGATCATGGAAGTATTGAACAATTTCGTAACAGAGAAGACACTTGAAAGTGAAAATTCATCCCATGATATTCATGATGAGGACACAAGGAAGGTGAATCAAGAATAGAGAAACTCCAACATTGGTTTGAAGACCAACCACGTTCCTAAGATTGATATGAGGAAGTTTGATGCAAAGGGCCCAATCACATGGATACTTCAGATGGAGCAATTCTTTGATCTCCATAATGTTAAACATACACAAAAGGTATAAATTGCTTCTTTATATTTAGAACCTAATCAATTTGTATGGTATTGATGGCTTTGTTTTCGCAAATCACTCGTCACTTAGACAATTTTCACGAAAGAAATGATAGCACACTATGAGGATACAAGGAGCAATACCTTCTTTAGCCAATTGATAAATCTCAAGCAAAAGGGTTCA
>JZKD02S1557216.1:933786-950955 GCA_000966675.3 Picea glauca
TTTTCATTTTGAATCATCTTGTACTTGAACATTTAAGTGGGGTAAAAGGAGGTTGCCCCCTCGAAGAGGCTTATTATCTAAAATTTTCTCTTTTTCAAGGCGTTGAGTACTTTTTTTGAGGATTTTCTATGCTATATTGATATTTGGTTCTTAACAAAGTGCTAATCCTAGTATAATGTTGGTGGAAGATACTAAAAACAAAAAATGTTCTAGATAATTTTTAATTAGCATTGATTTTATGGTTTTTCTTTACTCAAAGGGTGTATGACAATGAAAATTATGGTATGATGACTCAATTCCCAAAAATGCACAAGAATATGATAAGAAATCGTTTCTTTCGATGAATGGTTATTTAACGGAAAGAGAGAAAGTTGTTTTCACTATCAAACACTAATATTCAATGTCCTCAATCAATTTGTTTCTCACTCAAATCCGATGCAATGGTAAAATTTCAGAAATGCCTTCTAATATCCAAACCAATCACTAAAACATGTCCTTTTTCTTATATGTGAATGTTAATCAGATGCAAGAATTCTAAATGTCAATCAGACTTCAAGATTAAACAATTAGAAGAAAACTTCACACAAAATAAAAAATACACTCTTGTCATGAAATAAACAAGAAGGAAAAAGATAAACAAATTGCAAACAAGAACCAAAACCTCAAACAAAAGAGAAATGATCGAAATTTGACCTCAAAGATCAAATGAAAATTTCACAGACCTTTGGATTTCCTCACAAAAGTTTTCACTCAGTCAAATAAAGGAGAAGAAAACAACAAGTTAACTCTAGGTCAACAAAGACAAAGAGTGGATTCAAGGCAAGGAAAGAAAATGTCAAAATCCCAAACAAAAGAGGGTGAATTCTCATAAATAAGGGTGTTTTAAAGCTAGTATCAAGATGAACTGAGAGTATGGGACCCTGAGCAAATGCCAAAACCTAGAAATAGCTTCAGAAGATGAAAATTATGGAGAATTTCTCACAAAAATGGGGTATCTCTCTGGTGTAAGGGGAGCCAGATAATTCCAACACTCTGTGTAAGGATACATGGGAGTTCTAGCACTCTGACTGCAATAGAGGGAGAGCGCTCTACTCCAAAAACTTAGAAAAAAGTCCAAAAAATCAAAAAATGAAGGAAATTCAGTCAAGCAGGGTGATCCTAATGACATAATGAGGCAATCAAACAAATCTAATAATAAAAAGGACAATGTGGAGAATATCAAATCAGTGGGAAAAGGGCCAAAACAAGATCTGGGAATGGAATAAAAAATTAGAGCTCCTCCCCAATGGAGTCGCCAATTTCTATTGTAGGTGAATCCCCCTACGAACAAGTGGATTCCCTCTTAGCCTCTAGACTCTTAAGGCCAAGATAAAAATGGATTAACATGGGCAGTAAATTCCTTTTATATATAATCAAGCTAATGAATGAAAGAGAAAGATAAAAATATGTACCTTATAAGCGACGTTTGTCCTTGCAAAGTCCTGGTTGATCTTCGATATTGAACTCCTTGGTAGGCCCTATAAGAAAACAAAAGTACAAAAGACTTCCTACTCTATTGAGATTAGCTCAAACATAGATCCACCTACTATAGACAAAATCATATTGAACAACCATAAGTTTGAAAGAAACAGGCCAAGAATTGATTGTATTAATGAGAACAAGTAAAAGCACTTACAATCCTTTGAATGAAGGTGTAGTGGCCTCTTCCAGTTCTCCTTGTCCAACCCCTTTGCTCAATCAATCTCCACTGATTTCTTTGATGACATCTCACTCATGAGATCATAACTTTGATGTAATTCTCAATTGTCATTCTGTCTTTCACCATGAGAAGACCTCCTTATATAACCTTGG
The DNA here is from genome assembly GCA_000966675.3 of Picea glauca. Taxonomy (NCBI): domain Eukaryota; kingdom Viridiplantae; phylum Streptophyta; class Pinopsida; order Pinales; family Pinaceae; genus Picea; species Picea glauca. The sequence goes on from JZKD02S1557216.1 coordinate 935,638, forward strand.
AGAGGTCCAACCACTTGAGAGATATTTGGGATAAGTTGAGGATTCTTATAGTTTAGTTGAGGATCTCCCCTAATATCATGCCTTGACCATCTATTCGAATCCAACTACCTTTAAGAATTGAGGGATTCTTCCCTTATTTGCCTCAAAAAACCCAGAATTTGCCAAAAATAGGGTAGCGCTCCACCAAAAGGGTGGAAAAGTCATTCAGGCACTCCCCAAAAGAGGCTCAAAGATCACCAGCACTCCTTGACAGTGGGTAAGGGATCGCTCCTCTCCAAAATCCATTTTTTTGTGGTTTTCTCAATGTCAAAAGGCTTGTACTTCCTGTCAAGTGATTTCTCTTCTTCCAAACTAACCTTTCAGGTGTCTTAAGTGTATTTATGATGTCGTTAGAGGCACGACATGTGTAATATGACAGTATGATGGTTATGACACTTGCAACACTTGTGGTCAAGATGCAACACTTACAGACAATATGTGACACTTACAACACTCATGATAACGACACTTGTTACACTATCAAAGTGAGTAGTTTTGAGGTGTAACACATGGTATATTGCATGTTGAATGAATGCTAAGTCAGAATGAATGTTAGAATGGTATACATTCCCTTCATGACTGTGAAATATTGGTTCCTATAGTCCTCATAGGTACCTCGGGTGAGACTTCACCTACTTGTAAGTGATTTTGAAAGGGACAGTATTTTTAGGGATTTGTTGGTTTAACCCTGGGTCTCCCCATTGCGTGCCAACAAATGGTTCCATTTCTAGGACCTAGATCTATGATTGAGGGGGATGTGGAGAAATAATAAGAAGGATATTGGAAAATGGTTGGATATGAAGGAGATCAAGTTTGATGTAGATCATAATAGGAATCCACAGATCAATGCAGATAAATGGCTACAAAAGTATGTGTTTACAGATTTGCATGAAATTTTCTTTGTTGATTTTTTGAATATTTTAGCAGAGGAGATTCAGAGACTAGTTGAACATAACATAAGATATTTCACTATGGTTATGAGAAATTGGAATCCTGAGTTAATTTGGAAAGTCAATACTATAAGAAATCGATTATCACATGGAGTTGATTAATGGCTGAATAGTGTGTTGGGAGGGTACATTACTGGATTTTCTATAGATTGTACTAAGTTGTATAGTGTTTTTGAAAGGGATTTATTTAAAGGACCGTGTGGAATATACCTAAAGTCATTATCTACTCGGATTAAGATGTTGTTGTGCAACAAGGGAGTTATGAATGAAATATGAATGTTAAGTGTCTTTGTCAGGGGACTGGGGTATGACCAGGGGATGGTTTTAGTGTAAAGAGGGATGAAGAGAAGGAATGAGAAACAAATGGGATGAGAATGTTGAGAGAATAATAGTGTGCAATGAACAGATAGATTGGAGTGTTGCACAGTGGTAAGAGATTTAGATCGAACAAGAAGAGGATTGTGAATGAGAGAGAGGGGTACCACAATGAGATATAATAAAGAGACACTGGTGTAATACTCCAGATCGAAGGAATTCTACGCATAGAAGAAAATATTTGTTAGTTCAATATGGTAGAAGAATATCCCACTCAGATCAGACTCAAAATCAAACCCATGACCCTATCTATGTTGCCAAAAATTGAGGTAATAACATAAGCTTTGTCAATTATAGCTGGTGAAGGAAGTAAAGATAGTAGTAGAAGTAGTAAGAGTAGTGGAAGTAGTACATTGAGTCAAATTTAGTTATTTTTATCAGGAAATAAAATCACGCAGAATGTGATGGAAAGAGTAGATCCTACTTTAAGGATGTCTTTCTTCCATGGAGTGGGGACATATGATCTAGAATTAGCAGTTGTGTAGGGCATGGTCAAGCATGAAGTACAAGAAAGTGCAGAAAACTTGAAGATGCATATTACTTCATAGATGGCCGAGGGAATTACGCAGTAATAAATACAAGCAAGGGAAAATGTCACAACTGCAAGGGAAACATTGCAGAAGTTCGTGGGAACCTAAAAGAAATCCTAGAGTGGCTTGGGATGAGCCACAGGTGAGTGTTGGGGTCTTTTTGGGGTAGGTCATTTAGGGACAAGTTTTGGGAATCATGCAGGAGAAAACCATGCGACAAGTTGGCCAAGGAGAAGCATGCTTAGAGGAAAGGAAGACAACCAACACACATTAAGAACTCAACACGCGCAGAAGAAGGAAATTATTTAGAATTTATTAGACCTTTTGGTCCATTTTGTAATGGGCTAATCCATTGTATCAATGTATAAATATGTATGGGTTTTGGGTAAGAAAGGTGTGGTTGATAGGAAGAGAGGATCAAAGATCATATGGGGATATGAAAGTAATAGGTGGTTGAGAAGAAGAGAGAATTCTTTAAGTGTGCACTATATGCATAAATTAATAGGGAATTTTGGGTAGAATTGATGTATCTTGTGTGAGCATAGTGAACACCTATTGTAAGGACTGAATATGAATGAATACTATGAGAAGCCATCCATTGTGGATGTATCCTAGTTTGGGGTGAACCACATTCAATTCTTGTGCTCTTACGTGTTTTTTCTCATGATGTGTTGGTTTACTTTGTTTATTTAACACATATAATAGATGATTAAGGGTTAATATTAATGTGTATCTAATTGTTCCATGCACATGTTGGATGATTAAGTAATATGAATGTGTCATACGTTGTTATGCTATTATGATTTCATGCATAGGGTATATTTCTTGTTCAATGAATGGTAAGTTAGAATGAATGTTAGAAAGGTCTCCATTCCCTTCATGAATATGGAATCCTAGTTCTTGTAGTCCCCATAGGTACCTCAAGTGAGACTTCACCTACTTGTGGGTGATGTCAAAAGGGCCGGTATATTTATTGATTTGTTGGTGAATTAATGCTTAACCTTGGGTCTTCCCACTGCATTCCAACAACAGTAAAGTGGATTCTTAGGTATTTGAGATGTACAACTACTGATGCATTATGTTTTGGAGGTTCAAACATTGTTCTGCATGGATATGTTGATTCAGATATGGAAGGTGATGAATATAGTAGGAGAAGCACTAGAGGGTATGTTTTTATTATAGGTGGAACAACAATAAGTTGGATTTCAAAAATAAAAAAGTTTGTTTCACTTTCAACAATGAAAGCATATTACGTTGTTGCTACAGAGGCTAGTAAAGAGATGATACGGTTACAGAGGTTTATGGAGGAATTGGGAAAGCAACAAGAGAATAACAGGTTGTAATGTGACAGCTAGAGTGTTATTCATCTTGCAAATAATTTATCCTTCTATTCTAAGACTAAACATATACAAATCAGGTGCAACTTCATATGATCCATTTTGGAAGATGGACAATTGAAGTTGGAAAATATACATACTAGCCATAATCCTGCAAACATGTTAACAAAGGTAGTAACTAGGGAGAAATTGAGTTCTTTCTCAATTTTAGTTCGCCTTCAGGCATGAAGGTGAATATGAGAAAATTTATAGTTCTAAGGTGTATCATAGTCCAATAGATACAACAATAGTGGAGTTGTTGTGAGCAGTCTCCAAGTGGGAGATTGTTGGTTGTGGAGCCTGATTATCTTCCTGATTCATAGGTCTTGTTTCAGTCGTGTTTGGATCCCATTTCATGGGCGGGAGGGTGTGGGGGGTATTATCCCTCCACATATGTCACCAAGGGGGTTCATTGGGGGGAGAAAATATTTTGGAGCCTTGCCCCTAGCAGCGGTTCGGGGGAAGCAGCCCCGAAGAGAAACTTTTGGGAAAATTTCCTTGTAAAATATTGTATTTTCATAGTCAATATGGATTGTTCATCATTGGGTTGCATATATGATGGTAAAAGTTATGTTAGGGTTTTTTTCCCTAGAAGGAAACCCTCTTTTATGTATGAGGCAATTGTATTGCAACTGTGCATATATGTGAGTGAATATTGTATTTTGAGAGAGGATATTGTGAGAAAAGAAGAGGAAGTTACAACAAGTATTTTGTAGGTTGTATCCCTTAATATTTTGGATAATAATAAAGGAAGGACTACAAATTCCTCTCATGGATGTAGACCACATTGGGTGAACCACATATATCTATATCTCTATTGTATTTTGTTTCTTCTCTATTTTATTTTTGCATCCATTTTTATTTAATTTCTATATGATCCTATTTTTATAACATATGTGACTTCTCTTTAAGTTGATTCTTGGATCCAACAAATTCCCAAAAATATCCAAAAGAAAAATCTACTTGTTGAACCTCATTAGTCCTTTTTTTTTCAATTTTTTGCACTTGTAATTTTTCTAAGTATGTTTCCATCCCATAAATTTCATTGGCATATTTTACTGCCATGAATTATGCTTTCTTCCATACCTACCTCATTTTTTTATATTCATAGGTTGGTGGACTTGTAGACTCTTGGCCTATTACTTTTCTCTCTTGACCTCTTCCCAACACTTAGTTTATTTTTTATTTCACAAACTCATGCACTCACAGACTCACAATTTATTTTCTGTGTATCTTCCTATGTACACAAGTCCATCCGACAAGTATCAATACGTAGATATTTTTCTTATCACAACAGACTCTCCGACTAATGGAATCACATTCTCATTTGAAATCTTCCACTTTTCCACCATGTCATGATGTGTCCTTTCTCTTCACAATTCTCAAGTCATATTAAATGCTAATTCTATGAACTCAACTGCTAAATTAAAATATGAAAAGGTTGTTATTAATAATGTTTCTATCAAGGAAAATCTCATTTATTTTAGGTTAATGTTATCATCAAGGATCTAACGTAAAAAATTATTTCATTTTTCCAAGTGGCATTACAAAGAATTCTTTCAACCTGTTGAAGATGGCCAAAAGAAGACACCATTTCTACGGGGATACCTTGAATCCATTCACCAGATAATATCACAATTACCATTGGTTGAGGACATATTGGTATTATTCAATGTTTTCAGATAAAGATAACAATAATATTTGAACATCAGGAATATCTCTCGTTGGTTGTGTCCCTGAGATTTTCGAGTGTGAAGATATTTTCACTTGGTGCATTGACAAATTTGCCCAGAATAAAAGAACCATTCCTCTACAAAGAGGCTCCCCTATTTCATTGGCACCTTCGATCTTCAAAAAAATGTTAAAGTTACCAGAGCCAAACTTAATGTACAAAGGAGAAGATGCTATAAATTTTCGTAGAGGGAAACATAATGTAATTGAGCTCTTGCAGGAATATCTACAAGACCCTACTATAATGCCAAAATACCTATCCAAAATCAAGGTAAGTTATTTAAAGGACTCTTATCGAGAAATTTCCCAGCTATTTACTAAAGTTACTGGTTAGGATTCTACAAGAACTATTCCCCGATTGGCCCTATATATTTTATATTTTACAATTCATGAGAATGTTGTATTCGATTGGGCAAAGATCATATCGAATGAAATTTCTGCACATTTAGTCAATTTCATAAGTGAGAAAAAGTTCTATATGGCATCTTATCTGGTATTTTCTATCACACATTGTCATACTTTTAAATTTTAGAGTGTTGGAAAAAGGGCAAACTCAAAAATTAACCCCGTGACTATGTGGTATCAAGCTCTTTGGAGACAGAAAGTTATCCATTATTTTTATGAAGTTTACAATGATTTTGTCTCTCAATTTAAGAAATCACTCTTTGGAGAATATACTTCCAGAATTTCATTGAAGGCATCCATATTTTTGGACAAAAAGGGAATTCTGGAGAAAATGGATAATTACAACATCATTCGGATATTTTGTTCTCATGAAAAGCCTATATTTATTCTTTATTATGTGTCGAACAATTTATTTGTCATAGAAGTGGTGAGAAAGTATAAGTTATGGTTTCATTATTTTTATGAAAGAAGTAAAAAACATATTATTCCTTTTCCTTGGAGAGTTCATGAAATTATCTAGCGAGGAATTTCCAAAATTGATGAATATGCCTTGTACTTTGACCAATTTAATTTGAAGTTCGCAGAAGAAATAAAAGGTTTTGACCCTAACAATATTTTCTATAACCACATGGTATTAGTTGGGCTCGGTCCCACATCAATCAATACACTCATATTTGGAGAAGAAGAGGGCGATAATCATGACCCCCCTGTTCAGGGTGTCGATAAAAATTATGGTGACATAGAGACAATTGTGAACACTATTGAAGGTCATAAGAAAAGAGGGAAACCCTCAAGTGAAATAAATTCTCAGTAATCCATTGTTTCTCACATAATTATTTTTCCTAAAGTAAATCCTCAGTCTAAAACAACCCAACAAAGAAAAACTCCAAGTAACAATTTAGGTGATGATGGAGAAAGGAATCCTCCTCAAGGAAGTCTAGAAAATCGTCATAAATTACAAGTAAAAAGGAAAAGGGTTAATTCTCAACAAGAGGGAGAAGAACAAAACGTACATGAAGATGATATTTTTCATGATAATATGGACTTATATGTGGATATTGAAAATATCTGGTTTCCAGGTGATGAAGAACACACTCAAGAAAATGTACAATCTATTGCATTAGTTGTTCAAGATGAAGTCTTTTCTAATGAAGAAACCTTTTCTATACATAATGTTCTATTTGATAAGTCTTCAAAGAAATTTACCTTTGAAAGAACCTCAAAGAGTAAGAAAGGAGAGTCACATTCCACCATTGATACTAAAAACATGTTGCTATCAAAATTATCTTCAATTAATAAAGTCACAAGGGATGCATTGGACATTTCAATAATTAATATGCAAGAGGAAAATATCATACTTAAGGAGAGAGTCAAGGAATTGGAAGAATCTCTTACGCCCCCACCTATATTAGCTACCCCAGTCACCATGATACAACCTGAGAAAACTCTTCAAGGAACTCCAGAATCAAATATGAGAGTAAAAGGAATTTCAAGACTAATCATTACTACTCGACACTTTGTTGAAAACAAAATAAAGAAAATAATGTTGCTCATTTTAGATTTATGGGACTTGAAAAAAAAAAATTCTTCTCTGAAGCTCAAAATTCAAAACACTAAAGAATATTTAAATGCAAATTTGAAGAATGATGAAGGATTCTTCACATATGGGGTTGCCATGTTTGTATAAAACATCTTGACAATGATAGAACATAGAAGAAAACATGAAGATTTTCACACCCAAATCCAGATGAAACAATTAAAGGCATGTTGGATTGAAAGAATCAATACATTAAAGGGGTTGTTAAATCAATTAAAATAACTATCACAGAAAAAGACGGAGGCATACTCAAAGATTATTGGTTTGTATATTGCGGGCTCCACTATTGAGGTTTCAGATCCAAACTTAATCTCAAATTCAATGATCATGAGTAGAAAGCAAGTTGAGGAGCAAGTTGAAAATTTTAAGAAATAATTGGCCAAAAAAATTATTAGTATGGTTGAGTATACTTGTGATGACACTGATAATTGGCTTGTTGAGTACATAAATAAAAATAAAGACATTGAGACTATATTGCAAAATTTATCTATTGACCATAGGGAAATTGAGAGTGAATTTTTAAGTATCAAAGTAAAGAAAGAAGTAATTGTTTTCCCATTAAGGGAATATATTCAAGAATGGCTAAATAAGGCTATAACCAAGATTGTTGAATTTACAATGGAAGTGGTTACAACTGACCACATAACCACAATAGTCAAAGATATAAAAGGTTCATAGACAAGAAAATGAAAGAGAGAGATTCCATCACAGTAAGTCCATATTGATTGCATACTTTACTCCTTACCAGATTTCATACAATTATATTTATTTTTTCATTGTAAAAGTATAACCAAATTATGATAAATTCCTCTGTGTCTTCTTTCCAAATCCTATTGCTTGTGATCCATTTTTTGTTCTTATCTTCATCATATTTCTTGTAAATATTGTTATGGTCCATGGGAGCCCCTATCAGGCTTCTATATTAAAGATTTTAATGACCTGAAACATTGAATTGTCAAACCAGGGCAAGTAAACTTAGAGCTGCTACACTATATGTGCAGGTAAGATTCTAATCCCTATATAAAGACTATCTTAAGAAGAAAATACAAACTCATTCTTAAAAACTGAATCCTAATGACTACCTTGAAACTTACCATTTGCTGTTTAATTCATCAAAAGAGAACAGTTCTATGCTTGAGTGCAGATACTTCTATTTCTATTCTAATGTAACTTCAAAAGACTATCTACCACTATCTTTAATCATATATCATCACTATTTCTATATAAGCCATAACAGAAAGATTATTTCCTAAAATTCTTTCAATCTAAATATCGAAAATAAATCTAAATCTGTCTACAGGAAAAATAAAGAAATATCCTACTTACCCTACTGGTACTGGAAGCTTCCTCTAATTCAAATGTAACTTTAACTATCCTAACAAAGTAGATCAACCTAACTATCCTAACAAAGAAAAGTAAATTCAAACTCTAAGTTACGTTCAGATTGAAAACTGGAAACAAAGCAAACCTAGTTCATGCTCTAAACTCTACAGGAATCAACCATGCTTTCAACACTCATCAACGTAGAAAATATTAATATGCTGGAAGCGATACAGTTGAAGAATAATTTAAGCAAGGGTCTGAACAAGTTAATTCCCAAACTCTAAGCTAACATGCATGCAAGTCATAAGATACTGAAATAAACTAAATCTAAGACAGAGAAAAGAAGCGACTTGAACCTATTTGGCGGGCCTAACCAAAAGGTACAATCGCCGAAAGGAAAAACCAAAACTACTCAATCATTCTATGAAAACACTATTCATGCTTCATGCTCCATTTACTCAGAAGAAATAACTCAAATCGTATGACAGTAAAGTGACATAACACAAAGGCAGATTGTATTAACAGAAATGTATCATAGCATTACATAATCGAACGTTTCTTAGGAGTGATCTTTTGTTTATATAGATCCTCCTCAAAAGTAGTTTAAAGAAACAATACATTAATTCAAATGGATCCCAGATCCGAAAATAACTTGAAATCAGTTAAAAAAAGGTCTTCACATCTTCGTGCCATGCAGTGTAATGAAGTGTGAGTCATGAAGTATTACAACTCTGTTCTATAATTTCGCCTTCAATCAGCATATGAGTGATGACTTCATCTATCATGTAAATCGCACTGTCTCCCACTCTAGCCATAACGCGCGGATCTTTAGCAGCTTCGTTGGTGTCTCCACGGGGTACGAGCTGGTACCTGGTACTGGCAAATCCTGTTTCAAATAGAAATAGTACCTAACGCAAGCCACATTAGTTTCAATATTAATTTAAATCATCAAAATGCATAAAAATAACTTGAAACATAAAAATACCTTGAGTAGCCCCATTGAGTGGTAAAGAGATGCCAAGTGTGTCATAACAAAGCCAAAAGGGAGTGGTACTGGGTATGGAAATGGAGGTCTTTGAGATATAATATAGGCAAAAACATGATCAAAACTGGAGACCAACATGCCCCCAAACTGAAGTCTTTGAGATATAATATAGGCAAAAACATGATCAAAACTGGAGACCAACATGCCCCCAAACTGAAGTCTTTGCCTGTCCTTAGGCAACAAAAAGTCAAAGACTGGTAGCAATCAGAGTGTTGCAGCAGCTGCAACCAACATCTGTAACTTCTCATGCTTCTTCAAGTTTCTAATTTCTTTCTTGAGGACTTGGTTGATGATGATATGCTTCCTAGCAGTCTTCTGAAGTCTCCTGTTCCTCTGCAAAAGACCCTTATTCCTTCGTTTTAGTCTTTCAATTTTAGACAAGAAATGATTTATCCTGACTTTCATGAGTTCATTCTCAGTTTTGATATGTCGGTCCAATATAGTGTATTCCTGTAGCTTTTGTTTCAACCTGTTATTCCTTCTTTCTAGTCTGGCTACCATTGGTTTCAAGGATCGACTGGAGGAAATTTCACAGTAAGTTTCAAATGTTTTATCATGTCCTGGTTTTGGTCGAGGACTGGATGCATGAGTGAACTCATCTGGACTTTGAGCAGGGGTGTCAACTAGATTAGAATGATGATCTAGACTGAGTTAAGGAGTGAACTCATCTGGACTTTGTTCATAGGTGTCAACTGGATCAGAATTGTCAACTGGGCTAGGTTCAGGAGTGAACTCTCTATGTATCTGAGCAGGGGTACCTGTTGGTACCCGAAGTGGCTCATTCTGCTCAATTCCTTTGGGCACAGTAGCCTGTCGATCCACTTTACGGGTTTTTCAAATTAATTGAGACAGAGTCCAAGTCATTTCAGAGGGCTCTAGAGCCTCCTCATGATCATCCACACTTTCTAACCTCTCCTGTGGTGGGTAACTGGGCATAGAGTTATCCATGCCTGACAATGTGCTTTTACATTTCCATTTTGGATTCCTCCTGGGTTTGTCAGTCAACTCTGCCAGTTCTTCCATGTCAATAATGTTCACAACAGCTAGAGAGGAACTCGAGATTTCAATGTTTTCCTCTGTAGGAGTAGTGTTCTTCACAGTTTCATTATTGGTTTCCACTTCATCAGACCCATGAGCATAAAATGAATGTTCTGAATCAGGGTCTCCAGCACTGGCTTCAATTGTGCTGTCGGGTATGTTCTTAGGGTCAGCACAGACTTTAGTCGGGGTTTTAACCCTCTTTTTCCTAGAGTTCAATTTCTTCTGTGGGGGAGTAGGCTTAACACTCCTATCTTTAGACTTGGCAGAGGCTAGGGTTTTTATAGTGAACATATCCCAATTTTCTTGCTTCTTGGACAGTGCAGACTTAATCAATATCTTAACAAGACCAAAATGAAATAGACTTCCTTGAAAATCTTTGGCCTTTCGTACCTGTTCGACCATCTTTTTTAAACTTTTCAACAGAAAGAAGGGTACGTTCAGCAAATGATTACCTTTAAAGTGTAAGAGGAGTCGGGCATGGCAGGGAAATACGATTGTATATCGTCCTTCACACGTGAGGTAACATTGGAGGATGGCTAACAATTGAGCCCACTGTGGTTCCAACCATGACCGCGAGGTTCCCTCGGACCACTGTGTTTCCCGGTACTGTGGTTTCAAAAGATGCGTACAGAGCGTTTTTTCAACAGGCTGTCCTTTTGTCCATCTCTAACCAGTGGTGGGTAGTTGAATTGCTTCTGAAATAAATTTCTCCGTGACTTCGAACTCGAGCTCACCCACTTTAGCGAACCCACCCTGAAAATGCAAAGAAAATTGAAGCGTAATTGCATCATTATATCCATTGAATTTCCTTAGAAACGGCTCCCATCCTAGCTTATTAAAAATATCTTTGGTTGCCTCATACTCTGGAAGGGCCTCTAAGTCTGCATATGTCTCCGGTTCATGGCGATTTGCCACCATGGTTCCACTTGATATCACAGGGAAGGTATATAGATGAGCAGCGAAATTTGGATGAGGGCGATGAAGGAAGAGAATGTGATGAAGGAAGTAGTCAGGAGGAATAGCATAAGAGAACATTTGAATTGTCATGGGGATCGATAAGGTGTCAGAAAATGATGAGAGTCATACAAGGGTGCATGGTGTTATCGTATACGGGTCATGTCGAACTCAGCTCTGGTAATGTTCTGCATTCTCATGATATGAAATGTCGAGGTGGGTTGGTTCATTAGGTACAGGTCATGGGTATGATTACACATTATGGAGTAAACAAGGCATCCTTAGTTCAAACTATTAATATGCAAATTAATATAGTAAATCAACATGAACTAAGCATACCTGAGTTAAATTACCTATCCCCATTGTTATGCAAGTCTTGCTGTAGAATTTTTCTTTTGAAGTCAAGTCTGGATCTTTGCTCTTGTATTTTTGATGACCACTGTAGCTAATGAACTCTATACTGGTACTGACTAGTACTGATGAAACAATCTGGAATCTGCAGAGAAATTTGAACTAATAATATCATGCTGAGAAAAACTTCATGTTTAAAACAACAAATTATCTGATGATGATCCCTGAACCTGGATTTTGTTCTATCCTAAAAAAGATCAACTGAAATTATGTCTTCAACAGCTTCAAAGATTCTAACTCTTGGTACAATTCTGATTTGTGTGAATGAATGTTCTGGAGTCGAACACAAACAGAAATCATCGGATTACCGGCCATTAATGAATGTCGTTAACCGATGGGAGATGACCCACCAGTGATGTCAATGGGCCTCAAGGTACCTACAACACATCCTAACAGGTACGAATAGAGGTGTTGGTGTCGATTCACCTATAGGATTTATCAACCAAGAGATATTGGTGTATTCCCAAGGTTGTTAGCAGGGACATCTGCCATTGAGGCATGCAGAGTCCAGGGTGCTAAATAATCTCTAATCTCTGCTCCAGATAAAGTGTTGATGTCGATGGAGTGAGATTTGTTGGAAGGTGGACCTTAACGTATTCCACATCATCCAACGCGAGTGCAGATATAAATCTTGCAGACATAATTTTTTGGAACAATAATCACTTACTTGTGGATTTTATGAGCCCAAGCTAGTAAATGCTCATTGCTTCCTCATGTTTGGAGAGTCTGAGGAAATGCTAAAAGAAGAATCTAAGGGGGTTTCTTTCCCATAATAATTCACCAGGTCTGGTAAAGAATAATCCTTCCTGATAAATTCCCCTTTCATATTTTAATGAGCAATCAAAGGGAGCAAACAAGCTCAAATTTATTTGTTTCAAAACAAGTCAGTTATATTGGTAAGAAAATTTCATGAAATAAAACAATCTTACCTTCTTACCTATTGTGAGAGAGTGATAAAGTTTAGTTCTGTACTTGGTCTGAAAAAACCTGTAAAACTGAAAACAAAACATCAACATATCCAAAAAAAAAAGAAAATAAATGTTTTTTTTTTTTTTTATATTATTTGATTTTTTTTTTTTTTTTTTTCTGCTAAAAATCTATTATTTACAGAATTTTAAAACAGTATGAATGATCAAAGATCAGCAGGAGGGGAAGAATCCTCTCCCACTATCTTTAGTTCTGTTTGCTTGGCCACTTCCTGTAAGAAATAATCTTTTGACAAAGGTTTATTGTACACTTTCAATCGATGTCCATTCACTACAAAGGAATTCTGAGAATCATCTATGGTTTTAATCCTGACAGAACCATTATCAAAAACAATTTCTACTTCATAAGGTCCCAACCATCTTGTTGTAAGTTTCCCTTTGAAATTTTTGTATTTGGAATCGAAAAGTAGTGCCCAATCCCCTGGTTGAAAATGCTTTTTCTTGATGTATTTGTCATGCCATTTGCTGCATTGACTTCGCACAAGGATGGTCCTTTGAAGAGCATCCTACCTCATTTCTCCCAATTCATTAAGTTGCATGACTCTCTGTTTCTTTGCTTCACTCAGATCCAACCCCAAATCTGCTGCTAGGCGGAATGTATGAATCTGAAATTCTATGGGTAGGAGAATTTGCTTACCAAATACCAATTCGTAAGGAGTATGACCAATGGTATTTCTCCATGTAGTCCTGTATGCCCACAAAGCTTATGGAAGCATATCTGCCCAATCTTTATGATGTAAGTGTATGGTCTTGGTCAGAATTGCTTCTAGAACTTTGTTTGTAGATTCCACTTGCCCATTGGCTTGTGGATGGTATGGAGAGGACTTACAGTGTTTGATCCCATATTTGTCTGTGAGTTCTTTCATCAATTTGGAAGTAAATTGGGCACCTTGGTCGGTGACAATCTCTCGTGGAACACCGAAGTGGGTGAAGATCTCTTCATACATAAACTCAATCACTGATTTCTCAGTTGCTTGATATAGGGCTTTCACCTCTACCCACTTGGTCACAAAATCTGTGCACACCAAGATGTACTTTTTCTTTCTTGACATTGGGGAAATTGGACCTACAAAATCTAGTGCCCATTTATCGAATGGTTCTATTACAACTTGTGGTCGTAAGGGCATCTCATCTGCTGCAGTGGGCCTTCCCATCCTTTGACAACTGTCACAGCTTCTCACATATTTCGTTGCATCTTTGAACAGTGTCGACCAATAGTATCATGATTGCAAAACTTTGTATGTCGTTCTCTTGTCAGATAAATGTCCTCCACATGGCCCATCATGACAGGCCTGGAAGATATCAGGAATTTCATCTTCCCAGACACATCTCCTAATAATCATATCAGGACTTGTATAGAAGAGATCACTTCCCACCCAAGAATAGTAAGCACTTTGTTGGATAATTCTTTTCTTTTGTGGTGGTGATAAGTGAGCTGGTAATCTTCCTGTAGCTAAGTAATTTGCTGTATCTGCAAACCAAGGGGTCTTGAAAGCTACTGCAAACAAATGTTCATCAGGGAAGTTATCATTCACCGGGATATCGGTATTATCTTGGGGAATACGAGAAAGAAAATCTGTAACTACATTCTCTTTCCCTGGCCAATCAACTATGGTGATGTTGAATTCTTGAAGCAGCAAAATCCATCGGGTGATTCTACCAGTAGTGATTGGTTTGTTCATCAAGAATCTAATTACAGAGTGGTCAGTGTGTACAAAAACCTCATAGCCAGTAATGTAGTGACGAAATTTGTTGATGGAATGAACTACTGCTAAAAATTCCTTCTCTGTGACTGTGTAGTTCAATTTAGGAGGGGTCAGGTTTTTGCTGGTAAAATAGATTGCATAATTTTGTTGGTTTTCTTTTTGCCCAAGCACTCCCCCTAAAGTAGTGTCCGAGGCATCAGTGGAAATATGGAAAGGAAGGGACCAATTTGGTCCTCTGAGAATAGGTGCCATGGACAATTTTTCTTTTAAATCCTCAAAAGCACTCTGACAATTGTCAACCCAACAGAATTATGTGTCTTTTGTCAACAGTTTAAACATGGGCTGGCTATTTTTGTGAAGTTTTCGATAAATCGACGATAATAACCAGCATGCCCAAAAAAGATTCTCACATCTTTCTGGGTTTATGGAGATGAAATATTAACTATCACCTCAATTTTGGCTGGGTCTACTTTAATTCCTTCAGTAGACAGATGATGACCCAACACAATACCCTCAGTTAATAGCATTTTTCATTTTTCGTGGCTGAGGGATAGATTTGATTCTTGGCAGCGAATCAAGACTTTCTCTAGGTTACTTAGGGCTTCTTCGAAGGTGTTACCATAGACAGTAAAATCGTCCATGTAAACCTCCACACAGTCATGAATCAAGTCAGCAAAGACACCAAGGACAACTCTCTGAAATGTCACAGGAGTGTTGCATAATCCAAAAGGCAGCACTTTATAGGCATAAGTGCCCCAAGGACATGTGAATGTTGTCTTGTCCTGGTCTTCAGGAGAAATCTGAATTTGGTTGTACCCACTATATCCATCGAGGAAAGAAAAATATCTT
>JZKD02S1557216.1:951005-964801 GCA_000966675.3 Picea glauca
GGCCCTGAGTGTTCAGAAACAGTGAAAACCATGGATGGTGAAAATGAGGAAAATAACTCACTTCGTTCTTGAAAATCCTCTCTGAAAATCTGATCATATTGAAGATAGGTTTGTGAGAACTCAACATTTTCTGTCACAAAAAGAAATTGACTTAAAATGTCATCCTTTGTAGGTTCTTGTAGTGCATGGACCTCATCAACATAGAATAAAGATTCCTCAACATCATTCTCATAATAGGGACACTTCAACCAGCATAATTCTTCTGTAACTGGTCGGGCAGGTGGAAACAGAGTAAGTTTCTGTGAAGAAATACCATTTGAGATAAACATGTCCCCACCACGACATCCTATAAAAGCATTGGCTGTGGCCAACCAAGGTCTCCCTAAAATGATTGGATGGCCTTTTGTGGGGTCCTTTGAATGAATAATCATGAAGTCAATAGGATATTCCCACAAAGCTAAAGTCACAAGGATGTCATCAAGAACTCTAGCAGGTTTTATAGTGGTTCTGTTAGCAAGTTCAAGGGCTGTAGGAGTAGGGCGAAGGAATTGACTTAGTTGTAATAGTTCCACTATGTTTCTGGTCATTATATTAATGGTTGCACCTATATCGACTAAAGTATTACCAATAGACAGATTGTTGATAGTCAATGAAACTATTGGGTTCCCTGGGTTGGCATACTTTACAATTTTAGATGTTTCAGAAATATAATTTGATAACTGTCCTACTAGATGTATTGTGGGTGGATCTTTCTGTTTTTGACCTAGTTTCTTAATGCAGAGTTCTTTGATGGTTTTGGCATTGATGGGAACATCTTTGATTTCTTGTAACAATGGAATCTTAACACAGACATTTCACATTTCAGTCATGATGTCAAACTTAGATTGTACAATTGGTTTTTCAATGAGCAACCTTTCAGGAAAAGGAGGCGTTTGGGGGACCTGAGTTTGTGTGTTATGCTATGATTCAGATTCTTTCTGTTTTGGAATGATAACATCTTTCAGGGGTGTCTCATTTGATAAATTATCCATAGACTCATCTTCATGTTCTTGGATAATTACCCTTGGTGTTGGTTTTGTTATGGGCTGAATTTTATTTAAATTATTTCCAGATCTCAGCTGTACTTCTTGTATAGAAATAGGGTTTATGTTGTAAGCTGGATAGTTCTGGAAATCAACATTATGAAGTGGTAGAGGTGGTCTGTGGTTAGGATTTGGAATGTGTTGAGCAAGCAAAATGGTAGGACGTGGTGGATTCTGAGGCTGTTGAGGGTTTTGTTGAATGGGTGGTAACGGAGGTGGAGTAAAACCAAGCAATAACTGTTGTATATTTGGAGGATACTGCGTACATGGATTCTGAGGAATCGGTACCACATGATGCTGTTGATTATTCTCAAAATTCAGATCTCTCCATCCCTGGTACCAAGGTTGAGTAGGGAAATTTTGTGGGGGCCAATTTGGCCAGTTCCATGGGTGTTGTTGTTGTTGAGAGAAGGGTGGATAATAGCTAGAAGATTGTGGGGGTGGTTCTTGATATGCATTTGCATTTGGATTTCTAGGTTGCCAAGGCCTCTTAGGTGTAGATGGAGTCCCTGGAGCTTCCCCTCCTTTGAATATTTCTTGCAATCTAGGTAAGTATGGGAAATCTTCTGTTTTATGATTTTCAGTACATATTGCACATACAGAAACATTGTCCAAAGGACATTCTCGTAAAGGATGCCTTTTTTCTGCATTTTGGGCAAAATATACTTAGGACAGGGTTTTCCTCTTCCTGCTTTCTCTTAATCTTCAGAGTGTCTAATTGAGAACCAATTGTTCCTAAAAGGTCTATTTTAAAATTTTCCAAAAGGTTTCCCAATTCGAATCTAGTAACTCCACCAGATGTGGATGTTTTGGTATTTTTACTGACCGGTTCTCTCACACTTTTTGCAGTTTTCCCTTTACTTCTTGAGTAATATATACAAAGTTCACTAATTGCTTCAAAGTTTTTTTGATAAATGTCTCCTGAAGCCATTAAATTGAGAGTATCAATATATTCCTCCAAAACTCCTCTTAAGAAAAGAGTCTTGATTGCTTCATCCTGGAGATCATTATATTTAGATTTTTGAAGGGTATAGGTAAATCTTTCTAGAAAATCCTCAAGTCTTTCTTCATCTTTCTGTTGCATTTTGAAGATGTCATTTTGAGAATCCTTGGTTCTGCAATAGTCCTCGTACTTCTTTAAAAAAAATTCCTTCATATCTTCCCAAGATCTAATGATGTATTCTCCCAAACTCATGAACCAACGTAATGCAGAATCTTTCAGGGTGGCAGGAAATAATTTCAGTTTATGTGCATCCTGGAGATAGTTATAACTCCTGCACAGGATGTCGAACTCAAAAAGAAAGACATCTGGGTCTTCACTATTTTTCCCATGGAAGGTTGGTAGTGTTGAAAGTGGGATATTTTTCATATTGACATCCTGGACTAAATCCAAAATAGGAAATCTAAAGGTGGTTTATGGTGTTAACTCATTCTCTGCTTGTTCTTCACCTTCATTTTCAATATGAAGTTCCCCATGTAAGTCTCTCCCTCTTTCTCCCATGTTAAAAGGATTACCAAGAATTGTATATGCAATCCGATCTTTCTTTGGTGAAGGTGTGAAATACCACCTTTCTGGATTCTTTTTGTCAGAAGTGTTATCTCCTATTGGTCCTTTTGAGGATCCTATGGCCTTTGATTCCACAGTTGCAATTGTTATCTGTGAAACTACAGAGTTAGGGTTCCTGAGAAGATCTTGTATTTTCTCTGGATCAACTATATCGTCTAGGGCTGAATCATCAGGATTTTGAGTTTGTTGATGTATGGTGTTTCCTGGTTCTAGGTTTTGTTCTATGGTTTCCTCAGCCAGAATTTCAATCTCATTTTCTATCATTTTTTGGGTGGAGGTTTCTTCTTTTTGTTGTTTTATATCTCTCCTAAATCTACCTCTATGATCTCTATTTTTCATGAAGTCATGCTAAATGGAAGGAAAAGAAACTAAGATTGAGTTTCAGAGTACCTGTGATAACGGATATATCAGTTTTCACCCTTTTGTTTCCACAGATCCTCTTACTATCAACCTACTAACATACCACAACAAACTAAGTGCATTCTAAAACTAATCAAGACAACTATCTAACTTACCTTTTAAACAGCTCCTCGGCAACGGCGCCAAAAATGTCAGGCTTCTATATTAAAGATTTTAATGACCTGAAACACTGAATTGTCAAACCAGGGCAAGTAAACTTAGAGCTGCTACACTGTATGTGCGGTTAAGATTCTAATCCCTATCTAAAGACTATCTTAAGAAGAAAACACAAACTCATTCTTAAAAACTGAATCTTAATGACTACCTTGAAACTTACCATTTGCTGTTTAATTCATCAAAAGAGAACAGTTCTATGCTTAAGTGCAGATACTTCTATTTCTATTCTAATGTAACTTCAAAAGACTATCTACCACTATCTTTAATCATCTATCATCACTATTTCTATCTAATCCATAACAAAAAGATTATTTCCTAAAATTCTTTCAATCTAAATATCGAAAATAAATCTAAATCTGTCTACAGGAAAAATAAAAAAATATCCTACTTACCCTACTGGTACCAGAAGCTTCCTCTAATTCAATTGTAACTTTAACTATCCTAACAAAGCAGAGCAACCTAACTATCCTAAAAAAGAAAAGTAAATTCAAACTTTAAGTTACGTTCAGATTGAAAACTGGAAACAACGCAAACATAGTTCATGCTCTAAACACTATAGGAATCAACCATGCTTTCAACACTCATCAACGTAGAAAATATTAATATGCTGGAAACGATACAGTTGAAGAATAATTTAAGCAAGGGTCTGAACAAGTTAATTCCCAAACTCTAAGCTAACATGCATGCAAGTCATAAGATACTGAAATAAACTAAATCTAAGACAGAGAAAAGCAGCGACTTGAACCTGTTAGGCGGGCCCAACCAAAAGGTACAATCGCCGAAAGGAAAAACCAGAACTACTCAATCATTCTATGAAAACACTATTCATGCTTCACGCTCCATTTACTCAGAAGAAATAACTCAAATCGTATGACAATAAAGTGACATAACGCAAAGGTAGATTGTATTAGCATAAATGTATCATAGCATTACATAACCAAACGTTTCTTAGGAGTGATCTTCTATTTATATAGATCCTCCTCAAAAGTAGTTTAAAGCAACAGTACATTAATTCAAACGGATCTCAGATCCGAAAATAACTCGAAATCAGTTAAAAAACGGTCTTCACATCTTCGTGCCACGCGGTGTAACGAAGTGTGAGTCATGAAGTATTACAAATCTATTCTATAATTTTGCCTTCAATCAGCATATGAGTGATGACTTCATCTATCATGTAAATCGCACTGTCTCCCACTCTGGCCATAACGCGTGGATATTTAGCAGCTTCGTTGGTGTCTCCACGGGGTACGAGCTGGTACCTGGTACTAGCAAATCCTGTTTCAAATAGAAATAGTACCTAACTCAAGCCACATTAGTTTCAATATTAATTTAAAGCATCAAAATGCATAAAAATAACTTGAAACGTAAAAATACCTTGAGTGGCCCCATTGAGTGGCAAAGAGATGTCAAGTGTGTCACAACAAGGCCAAAAGGGAGTGGTATTGGGTATGGAAATGGAGGTCTTTGAGATATAACATAGGCAAAAACATGATCAAAACTGGAGACCAACAACCCCAATACCATTCCATTAATGGACAAACACCTTTAAATTTCAAGAATTGTAACAAACATTTTCATTTTTTAGAAATCCCAGAGAACTAAGTCTCCCCCTTTGGCATGGAATGGGCTCATCATAATCAACCTATAGATATTTTAATGTTTGTTTCATACATATAACCAAAAATTATTATCATTATCTCCCCCTTTGGAAATGATGGAAACACTATGATGCAATGTTGTTACTCAAGCTCCCCCTGTGATCATTTCTCCCCCTGAAGTCATGCATCTGCTTACTCTCTCTCCCTTTAGAATCAATGGAAAAAGGGTTTCTCTCTCTCTGTCTGAACTATATTGAGGGTTTCTCACCCTGTCTAAACTGTCCTATGGGCTACTCCCCCTATATGACATGTACTTGGGGCTACTCCCCCTATCTAAAATGTCATTGGGGTTGTTCCCCCTATCTAAACTGCCATTGGGGTTTCTCCCCCTATATGCAAGTTGATGTTCATTTATTCTTAATGGTGCTTCCTCATGTAAATATTTAAAAAATATAAGAAAATCATTCAAATTTTCTTTCTTTTCTCTCCCCCTATTTTGTGGGAGTCATTGAGAGGTAAAAATTATTCCAAGTTTTTGTCGAAGATATTCAAACGTCTCCCTCAGAAGAGGTTTGGTGAAGATGTCAAACATATGTTCCTTTGTTCCAAACTCTACTATGATATTATTCTATCTAACCTGTTCCCTGAGAAAGTGAAACTTGATCAAAATATGTTTCATCTTGGAGTGCATTGGTTTCTTTGAAATATTGATGGTGCTGGTGTTGTCACAAAGAATTGGAATGGGCTCATCATACTCAACCTGTATATCTTTTAGTGTTTTTTTCATCAATAGAACCTGTGTACAACATGTTGTTGCTATAATGTATTGTGCTTCTTCTATATACAACTATACCGATGACTATTTCTTGCTTAGCGAAGATACTAGTCAATCACCCAAATAGAAAGTTGCTCCACTAGTGCTTCTTAGATCATCAATGCAACCTGCGTTATCAAATTAATAGGTAAGTACAGACACAAACAGATCTCCCTAGATCCCACAGGAAACTATAACAAAACATAACATAATTCACACTTCACCTTAAACTTCATTATCATGTGAACTATTTTAATGAGTTACAAGTGACATACCTTTTAAACGATGCTTGATCGTCGGTTGTGTCATCCTTGTAGCTCCTTCCTTGGGTTTGTAGAATAGTAATCATATCTAAGAATCACAAACCAACAAAGAGAGAATACAAGGATAGATGTATTCTAATGAAGTCTATGTATATGATCAAGGAATTATACAATAGAAGACAAGATGATTATATAGGGAAGAAATGCATTACTGTATTAAGTGAATAGAAAGTGGAGAATACAACCCATTCCTTGATGTTGCAAGGTCCCCTTTCAATGGATCTTTTCTTCAACACACACCTTTGCTCCAAATGCCTTGAATGAAGAAGATCTATAATCTGACTTGAAGAACTAAAGCAAAGCTCTCAAGCATAATCTGAAATAGAACTCTCCATACAAATCTTAGCCTATTCAACCTTAGCCTTTTCCATGAGAGATCCCTCTTTATATAGTGTGAAAGAGAGATAGATGAGGATATTAGGATGATCCCACCAAATTAGAGAAGTGAGTAAGATCCAAATCGATCGAAGGCCACCTCATCTTCTAGAAGATTCCCTTCTAGAACATTCATGAAATTTGACTTTTCCCATGCTTTAAGAATCGTCGCACCCTATGCACAAGAAGCATGCAACAACGTCATAGCCCAGGTATAGTGCAGAGTGTGATGATCATGCATCGTCGCACCCCATGCATATAGCAGGGTGCAATGACCTTCTTTCATATGTTTTTTGGCAGAGGAAATAAAATCACTTTTCCCATTGTGAAAGTCTCTTTTAATAGTTTTTAGGGAACATCAACACATGTTGTCAGGTGATCAATGAGGTGACCAAAATAATGTGTAACAGACTGCCCAATATATGTCTGTATAGGTGACTAGAGAAAAACAATTTCCCTTCGAATACCATAGTCCATAATCCTTTGTACCTTTGGGATACCTGAATATCCTTTTCACTGCCATGACATATGTCTCCTTTGGTGTTGCTGGAAATCATGTTACCTGTTCATCTTCCTGCATGACATATGAACTGGATGTTGTCACATAAAGTAAAATGCCAATCATTGACTTGTACATCCTATGATCTGCATCTTTAGACTCATCTTCCTTTCCCAACTCGCAACTGATTTGCATTGGAGTGCTAACTAGTTTACAATATTGCATTGCAGTATCATGTTGATGTATCTAGAGTCCCAAAAAGAAGGACAATTGACCAAGTAATGCCATCTCAAATTCATTCTGCATGTCCTTGGAAAATTTTTGGCTTAACCTATCATCATCACTACCAAAGATGATATCATCAACATAAACCTTATTGTCTTCAGTTACCTTGATATAGAGGTTTCTATATGCATTTCCATTTTTGAACCCTTATTGTTGTAGATACCTGTCCAACCTTGAGTACCAATCCTTGGGTTCTTGCTTGAGACCATATAGTACGTTCCTTAACCTGAAAACATAGTCTTCATTATCTGTTAACTGAAATCCTTCTGGATTCTCAATGTAAATTTATTCCTCAAAGTCACCATTCAAGAAAGATAATTTCACTTCCATATGATAAACTTTAATATTCTTGGAACAAGCATACGATAATATCAATCTTATGGCTTCCATTCTAGCAATCGGAGGAAAGGTTTCTTCAAAGTCCACTTCTTGAACCTGTGCATAACCTTTATAGAACAATCTCACTTTATTCCTGGTAACCTATCCATCTTCATTCATCTTGTTTCTAAAAAACCATTTTGTACCGATTACATTCTTATCCTTCGGTCTTGGAACCAATTTCCATGTTTTATTTTTCTCAATCTGATCTAATTCCTCTTCCATAGATTTGATCCAAAATTTATCATTGCTTTCTTCTGCAAATCTTCTAGGTTCAATTGTGGACAATAGTGAAAGATGTATCTATTATGGTGAGTGAATTCTTCTTCTAGTCTCAACACCTACATCTTTATTCTAGATAATATGTTATGCTAGATGGTTCTTATGTACTATGTGACTAGAATTTTTGGGAGGAACTTGAACAATTTATTGGTCATTCCCTGTCTTCTCTTCTTCGGGTTGTTATTCCTCATCTTCTACTTCCTTAATCTTTAGTTTCTCTATATCATCTTGTTCTTCTGAACTCTTGCTTCTGTCTTTCTTCTTTTGGAAATATGTCTCATCAATTGTTACATTGATGCTTTCCATGACCTTGTCAAGTATTAGTTTGAAACACTTGTATTCCTTTTTCTTTCTTGAGTATCCAAGAAATATGCCTTCATAAACTCTGGAGTCAAACTTTCCTAATTTTCCATCTTCTCTCTTGATGAAAAAATTGCTTCCAAATATTTTGAAATGTTTGACATTTGTTGGTCTTCCTTTCCATAGTTCATATGCGGTTTTATCATTTCTTGTTCTAAGCATTCCTATATTATGAATGTGAATTGTTGTATGGACTACATGTGGCCAAAACATATCACCTAGCTTGGAATCCTTAAACATTGTTCGATCCATTTCCTAAAATGTCATGTTCTCTCGTTCGGCCACCCCATTATGTTGTTTTGTCCTGGTGGCTGAAAACTTTCTCTTTATCCCATGTTTGCTTCAAAATTCCATGAATTCATTTGAGTTGAATTACCCTCTATTATCTAACCTTAGACATTTGATTTTTGTATCCAATTCATTCTCAACCATTTATTTGGAAGTCTTAAACTACTCAAATGATTTTTATTTCTTTCGGAGAAAGTTGACTGTAGTCATTTAGGTGTAATCATCAACAAGAAGCATGAAGTATTTATAACCTTTTAGACCCTTAGTTATTATTGGTCCACATAGATCTATGTGCACGATTTATAAAGGTTTTGTCGTATTATACTCCTTTTTTGGAAACTTAGCTCTAATTTGTTTTCCTTGAATGCATTGTTTACAAATATTATTAGTTGGCTTTGAGATCATGGACGTTTCTCTTAGTACTTCTTTCCTTCTTACTTTGACCAGGTTTTCCAAGTTTAAATGACCCATTATTTTGTGCCACAACCAACTTTCATCTTCTTTACCTAGACAACATTCTTCTTTTCCAATTTCATGGAGGACATATATATTGTTGGATGTTCTCATTGTTGTAGCCACTATTTTTCCAGACTTATTTTTTCTTACTTGACACTTATCTGAGTCAAAAGAAGTGTGTGTCCTTGATTTCACATCTTACTTACACTTAACAGATTATGTTTCATATCTTCAATGAGAAGAACATTTTGTGCCTTTGCATTGTTGCTTCCAAGCCTTATCGTGCATATACCAACGATATTAGTTGATTGATCATTTCCAAAAGACACTGATCCATATTTCTCTGGTTTCAATTCTAGGAACCTATTTTGATCACCTATTATATCTTTTGAACATCCACTTTCAATGAGCCAATCACTTCTCCTGTGTTTATATTGAAGAGAAAGTGTGAATTCTTCATTGTTGTAATGTCCCCATTTTCTCACCCATATCTTCTGGGGTACCTGTGTAGAATCATTTGTATTCTTCCTTGGTTATTTAGAGGGAAATGTCGATCTGCAGTCTCTGGATGTATGTCCAAAATTGTTGCATTTCTAACACTCAACCTCATTGGTTAAAGCATTGAAATTGTTATAGTTCATGTTTTTTGTTTCTTAAGGTATTCTGTTCTTATACGTTTTGGAACGAACATCATAAATATCTCTATTTATTTCATAAGCTCTACAATTAACTTCCTTATGCCCAAAGTTATTGCATGAATAAAAAATGCCAAGAAAAAATGTATGATACTTGGATGTTCAAGTTCTTTTGAAGTGTGTTGCTCTTCTAAATCCTTCTTCATATTGATAATTTTCCATTTGTGGTTGTTGGAATATGGATTTTCTCTGTGGTGCATTCCCTAGATTATAACCTTCCCAAGTTTGTATCTGATTTATTGAATTTCTGAGAACTTCTGCGCAACTCTTCTTTTCTTCTTCACATTTTGTTGCCTTGGAACTAGAACCTTCCTCATTATTCTTTTGCTTGTACCCCAATCCGGTCCAATCATGGTGTGGTCTCTGACTATTTATAATTTGTTCTAATACCTTAGTATTATTTTCCTGTGTGTTCCTTTTCTGAAGATCCCTTCTAAGTGATACTATATTTTCTTCCAATTTCTCAATTTTTCTCTGCTCTTCTTCTAGTTGGTTCACAAGTGTCTCTTTGATTTTCTTGTCTTCTTCTACCTGAATCTTTAAGTCTGAAATTATTTTTTCAAGTTCTTTGGAGTTTGATTTCTAAGCTTCTTTCATTAATTTCTTGTTTTTCTTCCTTTCTTTACTTAGCTCTTCTAGAGAACAAATTAGTTCATCTCTGAGATCAATTTCACCTTCCAATTCAGACTCTTCTTATTCAGAGTTATCAAAATCCATGAAGAGTACATCCCCTATGACATTGTCTCTATCATCTTCTTCGTCCGAGGAAGAACTATATTCTTTTGAATAAAAATTTTTCTTTTGAAACTTCTTCTTATTTTTTTCTTGTTCAATCTTTTAAATTTCCTTCCTTTACTAGAGGTTTCCTCTTCATCACTGTCTTTGTTTTTGTAAGGACATTTAGCTGCAAAGTGACCAATTTTACCACAATTGAAACAATACAAAGGATACTTACCTTTATGCTTATCATTTCCTTTTAGTAGTTTCTTTAAAAGGGCTTCCAATTCTTCATCTTCTTCAGATTCATCGCTACAACTGGACTTTGACTTTGACTTTGACTTTTGTTCTTGCTTCGTCTTATCTTTCTTTGAGTCCTTGAATGTTGCTTCCTTTGTGAATGTGTTTTCCTGTTTCGTTCTCATATTGTATGTTGTAAGAGTTACATGTAGTTCATCCATAGTAATTGTAGCAAGATCATTTCTCTCTTCTAGGGATGAGATTTTTGAGTCAAATCTCATTGGGAGAGATCTCAAAGATTTTTTTAACAATTACACATTGATCTATTTCTTCACCAAGTCCTTTGATAGAATTCACCACTTCATCAACTTGTAGGAAATAATCTTCAATACATTCCTCTTCCTTCATTTTCAACTGTTCAAACTGAGCTCTAAAGGTTTGTAGCTTGGCTCCCTTGACCTTTGCATCTCCTTCTTAGATCATCTGAAGTTTATCCCACATCTCTTTTGTGATGGTGAAATTTACAACTTTAACGTATACAAATTCATCCAAACTAAGTTCAATATTGCTTTTAGCCTTAGATTCATACTGTGCAAGTTTTTTTTCCATTTTTATCAGTTGGAGGTGTGGCGGGCTCTATGTATCCATTTTCAACTGATAACTAAACATTGTAACCTAATGACTTCAAAAAGGTTTTCATCCTTTTACTCCAAAATGAAAAAAAATCCATCAAATATAGGTGCACCATTCTTGGTGAGTTCCATGATCTCCTTCTAGTGGTTAAACTGCTTCCTAAAGGACCTACTCTAATTCCAACTGTTGGATTACTAAGAGGGGGGGGGGGCATGAATTAATAATGAGCAATTTTAGTCCTTTTATAAATTTTAACACAAAGTATGTTCTTTATATTAGTAGCATTCAAATATCATAATCAATGTAAATAGCAATGAAAAATAAAGAACCATACACATGCACAATACACCAAGAATTTTACATGGAAACCCATTGCGAAAAAAACTACAAAATTATTTTCTTATATTGTTTGAAGAAATAAATTCATTGGAAGCACCAACTTCCATATTTTCCAGCTACAACCCCCTGATTTTTATGCTCCAACCTGAAGGAAGCACCTACTCCCTGATTTACTGACACCAACTGGAAGGAGGATCCAACCCCCTTTCCTTGACCTGTCCAACCACCCTATAAGATAAATGTAGATCATTGTCACTGCCACAAAAAATATCACTTTGCCTATCAACTTGTCAACCTATAACCTGTACCAAACAAAATGTACCAACACTTATACCACTAAATGTAATATCAGCCTGTCCTCTTTATCAAATCAGATATGATCTCATGGATCTCATGCTCATGATCACAATAGAAATACACAACATGAATACCATATGCCAAATACCAACAACAAAATACAAACTATATCCCTCAACAAATATGACATATGTAGCAATATTGATCAACCAATACCATCTTAAGAGCTAAACCCTAGATCAAAAAACATACCTCAAACAAGATGTGCCATATCTCTCATAAGCAGACTCTTACCATGCATAAAAGATTATGCCAATATAACCAGCTATGAACCAGTACTAAACTTCAGTAGATCTACCTCAAATCAACTCTATATAAATCCATAAACTTCCAAGAGGGCATCCAACAGATCTACAAGCCAAACCCTCAACCAGATTCATAGCTTCAACACTACACATATGAAAAGCATACCCTTTTCTTCTTGTATTTGTGGATCTATTATGGATTTGTTTCTGTAGCCATGATTTTGTTGCCGCGATTTCGTTTTCGTGATTCTATTGCCGTGGTTTTTTTGTCGTGATTCTATTGTCATGGTTATTCTCCCACGATTATGATGCCATGATTTTGTTGTTGTGTTTTTTCTATCGTATTTTTGTTGTCACGATTCTACTGTCATGGTTCTGCTGCCGCAATTTTTCTACCGTGATTTTTTTGTCGTGAATTTTCTCCCGCGATTTTTTTTCCACAAATTTGATCTATCAATAATACTTGCCCAAATAACATTTCACAAATGGATATTCAATTATGTTCAAAATAAGGTGAAAATAGGAGTCCCTCGTGAATTTGATATATCAATAATATCTTCCCAAATAACCTTTCACAAATGGATATTCAATTGTGTTAAAAAATAAGTGCCTTCCTCCAGAAGTTTCCTTGTAAGAACTTTACCCCTTACTCCATCTTATAAGGCTAACCCATTAACCCACTTTTATCCACTTAACCACTTTTTCCACTTTGACTATTCAACCTTTGTCCACTTAACTTAACCACTTTCCTTAATAGCTATTTGTTGCAACTAAATTACCTTTAATTAATTCTCTCTTGTAACTACTTTGACTAGCTAATTCTGTGGATGACTTTCTAGGAGCTTCTAGATAACTTGGCTTCTTCTTAGCCTTCTAGGTACTTCTAGAATGTTCCATGAGAGTCCTCTAACTTCTCAAGGCCATATCTTGTAATTTGTGATGAAATTTCTGATGTACCACATATCATCGAGAACGACATCATGTGTAATTTCCGTATATCCACACATTACCTATAACTAAACTGATATTCATGTCTTTATTCCTTAGTCAAACATACCATATCATTGTGGCTACTGAAATTCGCTACCAAAATTGCTTCAAGGGTTGACATCAATGAAAACCAAACCAGTCTACTCAACAAAAAAACAAATTATTCCATCATAGTAAGTCCACATTGATTACATACTTTCTTCCTTAACAAATTTCATACAGTGATATTTATTCTTTCAATGGAAAAGTATAACCAAATTTGGATAACTTCCTCTATGTCTTCTTTCCAGATCCTATTGCTCGTGATATATTCAGTGTTCTTCTATTCATCTTATTTCTTGTAAATATTTTTATGGTCCATGGGAGCCCCAATCCCAGTCAATTAATAGACACGCACCTTTACATTTCAACATTGTAACAAACATTATCATTTTTGAGAAATCCCAAAGAACTAAGTCGACATCGATTTTGATTGTATTTAATAACTATGAGTTTTGAGTATAGAATATTTGAATTCAATATCTCAAAATATTCTTTTGATCTTAATAAGTAGTACTCTTTCAAAGTTATTTTGTCCCATTCGACCATTTTCTTTTATTTGAATGTGATCATAATTTTTATTAAAATGTGATGGATGTGAGGATTTTATCATTTTCTATATTGTGTGTTGTTTGAGGTTCTTGGTCCATTTCTTAGA